>MU616577.1:32048-109174 GCA_025201705.1 Dissophora ornata
CCATTGAATGTTGATCCATCAATCTTCCACCATAGTGTCTTGTCCTCCCTCGCTTCTCCTATCCTATCCACTTCCCAACAGCCCCACCTTTTTTTGTTCGTTTTGTTTTTTTTCGTTCTCCTTTTTGTCGTTCCTTGCGTTTTCGATAAAGCATCCATGCTTTCACCGTTACTAATAACGGTTCGAGGGTGGTCCGTACTGCTGGCTTCCATACGATCCATATCCTTGCTGTGGCTGTTGAGATCCGTAGGTTGGTCCGCCATAGCTGCCATAAGACGGGTTCATTGGTGAATATCCTTGGGTTTGGACTGGCGATGGCTGCTGGGGAGGAGGCGCGTGGTGCTGAGTTCCATAGTAACCCAGATTGCTTCCGCCAGCTCCACCAAGGCCTCCACTATTGCCACCACTTGGACCAGTCGGCGCTGGCGCGTTGGCGCTACAACGGGCGCAAGTTGTTCGCTTCGCAAAGTTGTGATATCCGCACTGAGTGTTAGGACACATCCAATCGCCAGGCTTCATAGAGTTCATGGGGGCATAGCCGGGTGCTGGTGAAGGGTCACGCTGAGGAGGCTTAGTCAAGCCGCAGCGCATGCACTGGAATCGGGAGGCAAAGTTGTGAGAGTTGCATGACGGGCAGCTCCAGTCACCAGGTCTGAATGAATGACCGCCCTGTCCACTGGGTGCACCGCCGCCGCCGCCGGAATAAGATCCAGGTCCACCTTGGCCTCCGTACTGAGGACCACCGCCTCCACTGCCATAGGAACTGCCATGGGAACCTCCACGACCGCCGTGGTGGCTACCATAGCCGCCACCGCCACCGCCACCACTACCACCACCACCCCCGTTATGGTCATTATATCCGCCATATCCAGAGTTACCACCTCTGTAACCGCCTCCACTCCCACCACCGCCCCCACTATGTCCAGCACCGCCCCCGTGGCCCCCAGAAGGTGCAGAGGTACCACATTTCATACATTGGGTTCTGGACGCAAAGTTCTGGAAACTGCAATTGGGGCAGCCCCAGTCGCCAGGACGGAACGATATAGAGTGTGAGCCACTGCCACTGCTACCGCCGCCTCCGCCAGATGCATAAGGATGGTGGTGGTGGGAGTGGTGCGAATGGTGATGAGGCGAGGCCACGGGACCGCCGTTTCCGTAGCCGCCCCCATTTCCAGACGTTCCAGGTCGCTGGGAATGACAACGGAAGCATTGGGTGCGCGAAGCGTAGTTGTGGAAGTTGCAGCTCGCATTAGGGCACATCCAATCACCAGAGGCGAAATTTGGAGGCTGAGAGGGCACCGCGCCTTCGGGTGAAGGCGAGCTGCACTTTAGGCATGCCTTTCTGGAGGCATAGTTGACAAATTGGCACATGTTGCATGTCCAGTCACCGGGACGCGGCGTGGATGATGAGGAATTCTTGGTGCTCTGTGTACGCAAAAAAAACCTAATGTTAGTGTTTGTCAAAGTAACATGATCAACACTTCTGAAAGGGTATACATTATAAACAACGCACCTGGAAAGTAGAGAGCTTTCCCTTCAAAGTCTCCATGCTCGCTCTACTTGAGGGAGTGATTTCGATCGTACGCTGTCCGAGAAGTCCGCCGTTCAACTCCAGAGCAGCGACAGCGTCAGCGTGCTTCTCAAACACGGCGAATCCGCCTCCGCTTGGTCTATTGGAGTTGGGGCCATTGGATTGCATGACCAGCTCCTTGGGTTTCAGATTCTTGGCTGCAAAAAACGCCTCCAGTTCCGCCTGTGTGATATCGAAGGACAACGACGAAATACGCACAATCTTGGACTCTTCCATCTTGAACATCTTCAGCATTTGGGCTGGATCGGTAGCTTGCGTGAAAACATCGGTGTGGGCAAACGCCACGAGGTACTTCATGATGTTGACAATCGTCTTGGCGTCGTCGAGTCCAGAGTGCAACTGGCCTGCCAGAGATACCGCAAAAGCCTCGCACATCTTTTCCAGCGAGAAGGACTTGAGCACCACCTCGGGGTGGTGGGCAATCCATTTGGTGGCCTCCTCCTTGAGATCGAAAAGGATGGGTTCCTTGAGGTATACTGGCAAGATGATACCCTTATCCTTTGCCTCGCGCGGTAGCTGGATTCGCAGGTCCCAGGCACCATGAGTGACAAAGCAAAAGCTCTTGCCTTTATCTAGAATCTCTGCCGTTATGAAGCTATCGAGTGAATCAATGGCTTCGAGTAGTGTACCCGCATCTTCGAGTTTCTCGGGTGTGATCTTCGTCAGAGCCTGGCAGAACGGCGTCACAGGTGTCGAGACGGGCTTGACGTAAGTCTGCTCTTCGTGCAGAATAGCAAAGTTATCTTTCGCGACACAAAGCCACGCAAACTCGATGATCTCTGAGGTGGCCTGTTGCAAACACGTCATTAAAAAAGTTATGGCAGTATTAATAACCTGGACACGATATTCATGTGACGCTTTATGATGTATTGATCCAAGTTTGAAGCTTACGCCAGTGACCAGAAGTTCCGAAGCAGGCTTGTTATCGTCGCATGTTGCTTCGAAATCGAGGACGATAAAGTAGTCGTACTCGCTCGTTGGAACTTTGGGTGCCTTGGAGGCGGCGGTTGGTTTTGCTGGAAGGGATGCAGAGGCAGGAGCTGTTAAGGTCGAGGAGGATCCATCTGCAGAGGAAGTGGGTGATGACTTTGTTGAGGTTGCTGGGACAGTTCCCTTGTCCGCAGCAGGCTGTTCATTCACGTCAGACATGGATGAAATGATGTGTGATCAGGTCCGTTGTCTGCTGTCCTTGGTGATCTTATACACTGCGTTGAGGTGGATGCTGACGTTAGTGTACGAAGTACGAATAAGGTAGTAGGAAGGAATGAGGATGACAGATTGGAGCACAGATTAGAAGTGCAAAATACGAAAAAATGGGGGCACAATTCTTGCCATAATTACGTCACCGAATGTCGCTCAACGCATTTTCGCTACCGCTGGCCATACGGGTCACCTGTCCTGATATTGTAACTGGCGCTGGCGGTGCTACCGGTGCTGCAGCGAACGAACAATCAGGTCGACATTATATCTGCCTTAAACACCAATATCAGCCCCTTGGTCTTGAATAGTGAAAAGAAAGCTGACCGGTGTACGATAAACAGCGTCGTGCTGTGGTTTATTTTGACGCCGAGGTTCTACTCACAACAGAATCTCTTTGTAATCTGCAGACTTCAAAGGCACAGGGAAATGTTGCAAGGATAGGGGAACGGGTAGCAAGAGTCTAAGTGGAAGCGGCAAAGAACATGGCGCGAAAAAAGGTTCATTGGCAAGGAAGGTATTGGATATATAGGAACATGGGAACGTGAGCAGTCCATGCCGAAAGGGGCAGGAGGGGGATGCAGTTGACTTTAAAACATTAAAACAAACGAGAGCGCGTCGTCGCGCATGGCTGTGCCAAAAAAAATTACGATGATCCAGTGAGTTGGTTTAGCGAAGCTGAAGAAAGAGTGCTGGCATGCTGCAGCACATCAGAAAGACTTTTGATCTGCAGAGAGTTCTTCTGCAAGTCGGAAGAACCCATTTCTCCCTTGCCGTAGAACACAACTCGACGCAGTTCTTGCGGAAGCAGCCAAAACGCATTCTCGTCAAAGTGACCCTCGATGTCGTCTCGTTTCCACTCAACCCAGACCAGTCCTGCAACTTTCGATGACCGGAGCGTGATATGAACTTGATATCCTTGCCCTGATGACCCAGTTTGGGCCAGAAATTCTTCAATCACAATGTTTGGGTCTTCCAGGATTTCCAGTCGGAAGGCGTCTCGAACAGGAAACGTCTGGGGCAACATCTCAAATGTTTCTTTTGTCGCGCCAGTAGTCACCGTTGCTGTCGCGAAAACCAGTTGTGGTGAAGCGGCCGTACCATCACTCAAAAAGCCATCACTGATACGAGAGATAAGCTTGCTGGAATAACCATCGACTGAAAAAATAATATCTGGGTCTGTCTTGACCTGGCCAGACTTGATATCATACGACCTCACGCGTAATTCCCCTACAAATCGAGGATAAGATTGGAAACCCATATGTTACTCATCGCTGTTGTAATGAATAGAATGAGAGCGTTCTGTTCATCCTAAGTGTAGTACCCCTGATGGAGATCGATCTATCGTTCGAAAGGTGGATATAAAAGAATGGTTCATCAGCGGATTGGTATCCGGACACTAGAATGTTAGCGAACGCATGCTTGATGTAGTAGTGAAGGGGTTTCCATCGACCTATACCCGTAGTAACAAACACCTCAATAAGTCAAATCTCCATGGAAGTGTCTCTAGACGATATTAGCATAAGAAAACAATACCTCCATGCTCGATACTGGACCCTGAGAGAAGGAAGACAACAGACAAATAAAGGTCAGTATCGAAGTAGCCGTCGTATTGATAGAGAAGTGAAAATCCCATTGTGGATGATTACATGTAGGCGCTGGCCAAATGTCGTTTAGTTGCCAGTAGAGCGCACCCATGGTACAGCTCTCTTCTCCTCGGCCCCTTATGTAGTGCTCGGTCTGACTCGTAATAGAGCGAGCCTGGACTAGCTGCGTCAAATAGCAGAATATATCAAAAAGACTCTCGCGGGTAGCAGCAGGGACCGTTGACGACACCGTGGGGTCTGCGTGATAGTACTTTGACAATGACAATGGCAACTGGAATTGGTACTAGAGGTGCGTACACGGCTGTCAGCAAGTGGAAGTCATCATGGATAGAAATGCAGTATGATAGCCGCGGTCGCTGACCTCAATCTGTTGCAGCATCTCGAGCTGTCCGTTTCCGTGATGGTTGCGATGTATGGATAGCTTCGAGAGGGGGTGCCAATCCTCAGGTGAGGAGATCTGTCGCCAGGCGTGGAATGACGGCATGGACTGTGCTCCGTACTCTGAACATCGCAAGTGCCACGAGGTTTTAATCGCAGGCATTAATCAGCAGAGTACCAGGGATCAGCAATTTCATCATAGCATGCCGCCTACCTGAAACAAATCGCGCTTTCGGATAATTCTCTACATGTAAACCGTTGTGCTTGTAGTCGTAGAAGTGGACATCTCCGTACAGGCCGCGCTCAGATTCTTGGAGGATATATCGCTCGGTGTACGGGTTCTTGGAAATCAAACCTGCAGAAGGAGAACTAAATAAATGCGAACATGTTCAGTGTACTGCCACCGATACCGGACCTGTCAACAGCGCAATGCCTTACGTGGAAATGAATGGGCGCGTCACGTCTAAGGTGTGAAGTGTCGACATTATTGTCTCTATATACAGCTTGTGGTAATCGACCTAAGCAATACGTTGGGCAGGTTAGGATAGCCACTGTTATCCTTATGGACTCCAGGCCAAGGAGGATACTCTTACCGTGAACACGTATGGATTCAGAACCGTGGCCACATCCCAACTACATGAAAGAGCAATGACAGTTAGCTGTTTAGCTATGGACCTATCGTGAAACGTTATTATCATCAACCATTTTCTCTGACCCACCCTTTCACCATAAACTCCTGATTCTCGTTGTTGCCGGACCATAGGATGATACAAGGATGGACCATCAGTCTCTTGACCTGATCAGACACTTCATACTTGATATTATCAAGGAACTCTTCGTTCGTTGGGTAAAGGGCGCATGCGAACCTATAACAGATATCGCATCAGATATTGATAAGGAACTCTCTACATTGTAATCAAGCGATGATTGCTTATATCTTACATGAACTCCTGCCAAACCATGATCCCGAGTTCATCGCAGAGCTGATAAAATTCTGGAGGATAGAACGGGAATTATCAGACGGCTATCGTTATTCTTGTCAATAGCCTGGCTTTCACGATGATATTACCATCCGTTTCATATCTACCGCCGCCCCAGATTCGAATCATATTCATATTGGCGGACACGCAGCTCTCAAGGAGCGATCTAAAGCAGCGAGACAGAGAGCAAAATCATTATGGACCTCATATATGATTACAACCATAAACCACAGAAGGCTATCAACGAACCTCTTCTTTTCTATGGTCGCCAACCGGTCAAAAGCATGCCCTGGTATCCAGTTAGTGCCTTTTGCGAATATATCGACGCCATTCACACGAAATTTGAAGGCGTCTCCAGGTTGCTTCTGAACCAACGGATCTTGAATGAGTTCGCAGGTCCGGAATCCACATTGAAAGAGGTGCGAAGCAATCTCCACCATATTCTCGTTCATGACAGTTACGTGGAGGGAGCACAGATTGGGTTCACCGTAACCCCTTGGCCACCACTGCTTGAATCTGGATTTTCTGATCAGGAAAGACTTCTGCGCTACGTACTCGCCAGCAGTGATATCCAGCGACCACTCAATTGTTGGCATGTCGTCATCAAATTTCAGGCCCGCCCGCAGCGTCTGGTCTCGATCACAGAGGCCTTCAAAACGAATCTAATAGATATATGTTAGGTGAAAGAACTTACATATTATTGCAAGTATTTCTTAGACATCAAGAAGAAGATTAAGTACCTTGAGTTCCCATGCATCTTTCACAGCATTTAAAGAGGTCGTAAGGCCCCAGTTCTTCACTAGCACAGAGTGTTCATCCAGCTTGAGTGAAATCGGTCTCCAGATGCCTATAAGAAACTAGGAAGTTAGTCTTCTTCTCTATCACGTGTATACTCCTTCGAGGTGGACTCAGTGTTCCTACCACACGGTGCAAAACCCGGACCCCAGTCCCATGAGAACGAGCACTAGTGACAACGGAAAGGTCCGAATATAAGTACTTGATATTCCGTCCAAGAACAATTGGACAGTCCACTGACCTGAGCTTTTCTTATGAAGTTGCGGCGAGGGAACCCATGCTGAGCTGCGCTCATGTTGAACATATCAGGGACCTAATATCGTGCGGTCGTGACAAGAATGCATTCTGTTCATCAATAATAGGGCACAATGATAACGTCTTCAATCATCAGAAGCCTTAGAACGCACATAGTACGGATAGGCCTCTGCCTGCTCCTTGGCATGCTCAACTGCATCCGCGAACTCGATTCGGAGCCTATTGGATCCAGCTTTCAGAGTGTCGTGCACATTAAAAAAGTACCGCCTGAACTGGTTCCTAACAGAACCGACCTGCACATCATTCAATGTGATATTGGCGATCGTGTCGAGACCCTCGCAGTCCAAAACAGCGATCGTGAATGGTTCTTCCTCCAAGACGAATTCTTTCTCATACACCCAAGTTGTCTCGATGATCTTCCTCATTGAGTTTCTATCAAGCATGTACATGAGAACTTTTGCGTATTTGACGATGGTTCCTAAATGGTCTTTTACAAGCAGAATTCTTCCTTACTTGACATAGTTTGTGCCATAGTATGGGTCTTCCGTTAGGATCTTGGCATGGATCAGATCCAGGTGAACCTGGCCTTTGGAGTAATAGAGAGGCGTGAGAAAGAGGTTTATAGTTTGTTCTCTTTGTTTCCCTCTCTTTTTGTGCTTGCTTTGGAATGTGCATTCCGTGCGGTGGCAGTACCTGGTACCATTGCTATGGTCATGATTGATTTGTCCATGCTGCTCAGGTGCCATTCACCATTCAAGTCAATGGTCCTTGTCATTGCACGATGGAGGTTCGACTCTTGGGACATTATTCACTGCGTGTCGTCTCGAGAAAAATGAGGGGTCAAAGAAGCGTGGGAGAGAGAGGGGACAGACACTGCACCATGGAAAGAAAAACCATACGCGCACGGACCCTGTCTCCCCTGGACCAATTGGCACGTATTAGGACACAGTGGGACACGCGACGCGCGCGTAAGCAAAGTATTCCATTGTCTGGAAATGTGCTGCATCATTCGAGTGGTTCTTGCAACGGGCTCGCGTTTCCTGCGTTGTCGATTCCATTTAAATCTGATGTTCAGGACTTTCGGATTGGAATATCGGATCAGGTACACCACACACAATGTGCCGTACGCCTGGGTTGCTTGTGATTTTCTACATTTCTCCCTTCAAGTCAATGTTTAAATGGAACTGATGACCGACACCTAAACCACTGCTTCTTAAGAGGCATACCCCTTTCTATCTTTCTATACCTCTTTGACCTTTTTTTTTTTTTTTTTTTTTTTTTTTTTTTTTTTTTTTTTTTTTTTTTTTTTTTTTTTTTTTTTTTTTTTTTTTTTACGTCTATTATACCTACTTTTATCATCATACTTCCATATACCAAATATTTCCGCCTGCCATGAAGTCAAGATCCCTCATCCTCGCTCTTTCGCTTTACATAGTGGCCACCACTGCTGTACCAATAGGATCACAACAAGAAATCGATCCCGTTGAACGAGGTTATGATGCCACCTCCTTCCAGGCTTTTGCAGACCCTCTTCCTTCCAGCTTCCTGGTTGAATTCAATCTCCCTGCTGCAGGCGTGAGCCGACATGAACGAATCAAATTAGAGCAACAAGGTGCATTCCAGAGCATGGCAGCAAGCCGCCATGAAAGGGTCGCCAACCAGCACGAAGACTTCTTGTCATTCTTGAGCAACGGCCTAGATGTGGACTATTCTCTCCGGCATGAGTTCTTTACGCTTATGAACGGAATGAGTATCGACCTTCAGGGCGTATCTCCCAGCGAGCTGCCTCATATTTTGGAGCAGATCAGGTCGATGCCAGGGGTCGTCAAAGTTTCCCCTCTTGTAAGATACATGTTTGCTTTTTATACACGTGTGCATTCGGCATATTAACAAGCGTTGTACAGCGCGGAATTGCTAACAAAATTTTTGCTGTACGATATCAAGATCACCCTGAACCAGCCAAAGACTGTCCTCCATGATACCGGGTTTAATACCATGGCAGCAATGCCTCAACTAAGCACTGTTCACGAACGAACAGGCGTATTGGATGCCCGCGACAAACTCAATTATACTGGAGAAGGCATGAAAGTTGGAATTATTGGTATGGATTCCACTACGATAGGCCTTGAACAAACTGGTACTTCATGGCCTCGCTTACTGATTTTGCTTTTATGCACGGTTTACTCAAACAGACACGGGAGTCGACTATACCCATGAAGCTTTGGGATCATGCTACGGTAAGCGGTGCGTTAGATATGTGTGTCGAAAGACATTACGCGAAAGTCAAAGTTAACCTATTGGCGTTTTTCTACTTGGTTGTAGGACCCGGGTGCAAGGTTCAGTGCGGATACGATTTTATCGACCCAGAGAATACGAAAACCCCTGGAGGGTTTGACTGTGTTGGGGTACGGATCCAAAAGGGTGAATGTTTGTTCACGCACTTTCTGAAATACGCGAGAGCATCCTTTAGCTCATCCGACTGTTCGTTTTTTTGAACAACAATGTAGCATGGCACTCATGTAGCTGGAATAATTGCCGGCAGTAGCAATACGTCTCATTTTTTCGGCGTTGCTCCTCAAGGTAAAGACCTTCAGTGCTTCTTAACTTTGACTCAAGGCCAGGAATACGAAGTGAATCCACAAATAACAAGCGTATGCTACTTCAATGGCCGTTGTAGCCACGTTGGGTTCATATAGGGTCTTCCCTTGTACAGGCAGTTCCAAAGACGATATCATCATCGCTGCCTTGGAGCGAGCCTACGAAGATGGTATGGATGTTGTGAATCTGTCGCTTGGTGGAGGCTCTTCCTGGGCAAACACACCCCTCGCTGGAGTGGCGGGAAAACTTGTAGAAATGGGTGTGGTTGTTGTAGCAGCAATTGGAAACGATGGAGACCAGGGTGTTGAAGAGGTCTCGTCACCGTCTGTCCACCCTAAGGTTATCTCTGTAGCGAGCTTTGAAGGATCGGGCTATCTCGCTAATTACTTTGAAATCAACACAGTTCGTATTGGTAAGAGAGCACGGGTTAACGATGATTATATTATAACAATCGGTGGGAAAAAATACTGATTGAAGTTCTTTCATAGATTATGCTGGTGAACAGAAGGAAAGTTTAGAAGAGATTCCTCTAGACCTCGTGTTTCCAGAACACGACCCCGAAGGTTGTAAATCGTATCCAGGGTCTATCAAAGGAAGTGTGGCTTTCGTCAAGCGAGGAAACTGTACATTTATTTCTAAGGTGTGTATCAATCATGTCTAGTCGAATGCAGAGATTACAATATGTGTGATGTTTCTGACACACCCTTACTTGCGGCTACTTTAGGCTCAGCTAGCCCAGGAAGCAGGAGCTATTGGATGCATTTTCTACAATAATGTTGAGGGAGGGCTTCGTCCCAAGATGGACGATCCGACCGTCCATATTTTTGGCCATGGTATCTCTCAGCAGCAGGGACAGCTCATCTTGGATCAGTTTAAAACTTCCAATGGCACTTCTCTCAAGATGGTTTTCAAAGCATTGAAAGCCGTGTTCAAGAACGAGATGGCCAATCAGGTTTCCACCTTTTCCAGCTGGGGTTTAGGTCCAGAGCTCGAGATGAAGCCCGACATTGGTGCTCCTGGCGGATACATTTACAGCACTGTCCCCGTAAGCGCTCAGGGATAGAAGCCGTTGTAATCTTTTCGTAGTGTTTTGGTTGTTTATTCCTGCTGACAGAGCCGTTCGATTATTTAGGTGGCCAAAGGATCTTTCGCTGTCATGTCTGGCACATCCATGGCAACTCCCTGTATCGTCGGGTTAGCAGTATTGCTGCTCCAAGCCGAGCCGAAGATCGATAGAAGTGAAGTCTTGGGACGACTTCAAATGTACTCAAGGCCAGGGCTTTACAAGGACACCCAGATTCCCGACTCCGTTGTCAGACAGGGAGCTGGAATGGCCAACGTCTTCGACGCGATCCGAGGCAAGGCCGTTGTACAACCCACTCGCCTTGGCCTTAATGACACTCTCCACACCCAGAAAACCTATACACTCACACTCACGAACCACTACAGCACTGCAGAGACATTCAAATTTTCTCACTGGCCAGCTATGTCGATCCTGGGCTACACTCCCACGGGCAAGCCTGCCGAAAACATTGCATACAACGAAACTGCTGCAAAGCTAGTCTTTGACCACGGCGATACTCTTGCACTGAAGTCTGGCGAGACGCGAACGATGACTTTCCAGTTCAAACCACCAACAGACCTAAATGTGGACAGCCACTGGATCTACAGCGGATATGTCAAGATTGAGCCAACCCTAAACACATCTTGTCCTGCACTCCAGGTTCCTTATGCTGGCATGTATGGATCCTATGGCACTGTCGACATCTTGGACTTGGAAAGTGGTTTCCCTTTGCTCTTGGGCTCCACGGCCGAGGGTCGTTTGGTGCCGATCGTAAGCAGAAGTGATCAAGCTCTTAGAACCTTTACTATGGTCGGTAGAGGGGTTGCCACGCTCGTGCTGAAGATCTCAAATCCTGTGCACAATCTCCAGTTCTACGTGGTGGATGCTTTAAAAAAAATTATTATTGGCCTCGTGCCTGCCGATGGAGATTACGTTGGAAGGACCGACTCTGTGAGATCCAAGTTCTTTGTCGTGCGCTGGGCTGGGCGCGTAATCGATTCCAAGGGCGAAGTTTCAAGACTTCCAAACGGTGACTATTCCTTGGCAGTGGTCGCCCCAAAGCCCTTCTCGGAGAGCGACAGCCATGGCGGGGGGGACAATGAGGTCTGGATGTCACCCATGATTAGAATACAGCATTAATACGTGTATCAGTGGTTTGTGGATTGTTGTTCTAGGACTCTGAAGTATGGTTGTTTATGAGCTTTGTTTTAATAAACGAATATAATGAGCTTCACTATCAACGACGGTATACAAAGGACGCATGAGAAATTGTTTTCTGAGTTCAAGACACACACCTTATACCGTCCACAGCGCATTGGTACCACTTACCGCGAATGCAACTGAGGAGTCGACCATCGTGTTTCTTTGAATACAGGTTACTATTCAAAATCAGTACATGGTTAGTGATTTTCGAGATTTGCTGTAAAAATTAATAGTAAGGCTCCACTTCAAACGTACCGTGGTGAGGAAGAGCCACGATAATGGAGCGATCATGCCCATATCTAAAGTTATCAGTGACAACGGTGTCTGCATACTCCTTGATCTGGTAGTCAGTGTGCCCGAGTTTGACGCGTCTAAAGTTCCAGGTGATAACGTATGGTCCTGTGCTAGTGACTATTGTCTTCTCCTCCTCGTTCATGCCCATGTTGAAACGAGCAGGCGTGAAAGATACTCTTAGTTTCATCGCAGCGACATGCTCCCGTTTGAGCGTCAGCATGATTGGTTCAGGCTATTCCACATGCAATTCGAGGTTAGCAAAATATTTTCTTTACTAAGACGTTCATCAGCATTTTTCGAGTTCAGGCGTACCTTAGCGTTGGCAGGGAAACTAGCATCAAACCCCAGCTTCATGTTGGCAGGATTCAGTACATCAATAACTTGAATACATGTCTCGCAGGTTGCAAGCACATAACGTCCGTCTGCAGTAACGTCCATGCCAATAATCGGTCCATTGTATGATGGTAGAGCGGTCTTGGCAATTTTCCCGACCACGTTCAGTAATTTAATATCTCCTTTCGCGCTAGCGACAGCCAAGGATCCATTAGCGGTGGTGGTGCCGCAGACAAAACGGTTGCTTGCTGCATATTGTTTGAATTCCGATTTAACAATCTTGTTGCCGGATTTACGAGAATCAATGCGGAACATTGCGTCCTTGGAGAGACCAACCATAGTCTTTTCGTTGGTCCGCTGTGCGTACTTTGAGTTGCCCAGCAAATTCAACACGCCAGATGTTCCAGAAAGATCCCATTCGTCGACGATCTTGCCGTATTCTAAATCCATCTTGTATGCCGTATGTGGATCAGAGGGATCCATCATGACCATGGTAGCGTCTTCCTCATGTAATAGAACCTATTTGAAAGCGATAATTTGGTCGGAGCTGATATGAGCAACATGTCTGGATCTACTCCGCTAAAACAAGCCTCGTGTCTACCTTGGACGGTCTGATAGTTTTGTTCTTGGAGTTTTTCAAATTCTTGATGGTCGTCTCGAAATCAAGTCCATCGCTCTCGTTGTAGCTGAATACTCCGATCTTTGAGCCGCGAATAACAAACGACCGATCTTTGTAACCCACAGCCAGCTGGCTGTTCTTGGAGTTATCATTGGGATCAGCGAAGTGGTGAGTTTTGTCTTCAGTTCGGTCGCCTTCTTTCTCGCCCTCTCCAGACTCCTCCTCTGTCTTGTCGTCTTCATCTTCATAGTCTTCGGCATCATAATACTCTTGGCTATAGTTCCCAGTTCCTGAGGAGTTTCCGCAGTCAGAGGGGTGCAATTATCAGCTTTTTTGTCCTGTTTCATACTAAACACGTGTGCTTGTAGACGAACCTGACTGAGAAGATTCCTTGTCTGTCATTTCAACCTTGGGTGGATGGACCTGCAATCCTTCGGCAACAAGCGTTGGGAGAATCTGCGATACGTTCTCTTCCTTGAGAATGTTGACAACCTCGTACATACTGTGGCCATAAATGCTCCGGAATTTTGTCCAAGACTGACTGTCCGCAAACTCAAACTGCCATGTGAACTGTTCGCCACTGCTGTCGTCAGTATTGTACCAGGTAAACGTGTAGTCTTTCTATCAAGCGGCATCAAAAGTGAATAGCAGGGCTTAAAGCGTTTTCAGCCAAGATCGACGAAGAGTGTATATGATAAGAGACCTACCGCTATAAAAACTGGATTCATCTTGTCTTTCAGTGGTTGAACGACATGATGCTCCCCATCCTTTCCAATGGCGCCAAGCCAGTCTAATGTTAAACAAGCACATAGTGAGTTTGGGCGAAGGCGAAAATTGACTGATACAAGCGCCTGGGGAAAGTCTTCTTACATGTCGCTTTGCCGTTTGAGAGATGTTCCTGCAGCAGCTGGCACAAGGCATCTGGGTCATAGTCCAAAAAGAGAGACAGGTCGGGATCCCGTAACCTCAGCTGTCCAGAGAACTGTGCCAGACATTCTAAACCCCTGGGCAATCGTCGCGGATGGGGGACATACTGGTCACGAGCAGGCTCCTCTTTTGCCTTTTCCTGTTTAACTGTGGAAGATGAGGATTTTTTACTCCTTTCTTCAACGGGATTTGGCGGCACCGGCATTTGGAACTTGTTCGATCTAATATAGTGATCAGACGCGTAACTGAGAATCGAACCGCGACATGATATTGCGATGGTTGGAAATGTCTTTGGTGTAATCCTTACTTGATCTCGAACTCGTGGAGGTCCTGTTCATTGTCAGAGGTCTTTCGGTACTTGAACTGGTACATGCACTGGTAGGCCGTGTATTCGAAATTGTTTGCGTTGTAGTTCGTTGTCTCGTCCTCGCAAACAAACTCGTACACGCCTCCGAAATCGCGCTGTTGTGTGTTGTGAGGAGATTGGTGTTAATCGGCAAACAAAGCATTGGAGTGAAATTTATGAATTTACTTGTGCATTGGCTGGAGTACTCACAGCTCCGGACCCCTTCCAACTGAATGCGGTTGCTCCTGCGACGATGTCTCTTTGGAACCCCATTTCTTGCGTGATGGTGAACCCCATATCGTCTTCGTCTATATAAGACACCCAAAGCACATTAAGGAGGGTTATTGACGAGAAGTATTTAATCAAGGAGTATACACATATTCGAATGCAATTGAAAAGCAAAGTTGAAGAGACAAGAGCCATACAGGGTTCTTGGTCGTCATCAAGATCGTCCTCGTCTTCATCCTCGTCGCCAACGACTCGTAAGACTGTCAGTTGAAAGGTAAAAGGCTCTGAGATCCCGTGGACGACAGCTTTAGCATCTATGTAGCTGCATTAGGAAAGGCACAATTGGCATGTGTACATGTTGCGTCGTTCACCCTGGGGCGTGTGGAAATAGAACTGGCCGGAGTTGATAATGCTCTTCTCGGACGAATCTCCCCAGAGGAGGCTGCCGAAGGTCTTCAGTACATTCGTCATGAGGAGGAGAGAGAGGGAGATGTTTGATGCAAGATGTGGAATTGAGAAATGGTTCTAACTCACTCCAAAAACGTTGGACCGCTGACGAGCAGCTGAGCCCATGCCCAATGCGTGCGCCTCACAAGGACGCGTTCGGAGCATCAATCAGTCCTTTCTGCATCCTTTTTTTAAAAAATTGCATCTTCCATTCTCTTTCTCGTTCTGCACACCAGATCAGCACTCTACTCATTCAATCCCGACCATTCTCGCTCTTCAGTCATGATGGCCAAACTATTGAAAACACCACCACTGATCAATATCGCCCCTCTTACAGATATCCAGGAAGGTAAAAATGACCATGCAGCAACAAGGTCGATGCCGCCATGATAACAAACATACTCGGCTCACCACCATACAACCTGTCTCCTGGTGCCAAATATCTCTTAGTACCAATCCATATCAACAATCCTATCCATCCAAACTCTACAAATAAACACAAGCGCCTCGGCCTGCAGATGCTAAGCGAACTGAGCCGCATGGAAATGTTTGTCGCGAGGATGGAGGCCAATGGGAAGGTAGACAGTGCCTTGCAGGACGCGGAAGCCACTGCTCTTGCTTTATTTGCACTAACAGATGTATTGTTGCATGCATCAGCAAGACGACGTGGCAGCTGAGCTGATACGGACCGTAACTCACGTGGAGCAGACAATATACAGCTTTGAGCTGGAAAACGGAGACCCAAGTCGCCTCGACAATACCACAGCGCGAATCGTTCTGCAGGTAAGATGAAGAAGGCAGTGTGGGCCTGTGCGCAGATCGGACGTTCTCTGACCCTTGATTTAAACAGAGGTACATGATCAGGACAGGGTTGGCAGAGATGTTCCCAAAGTCGTCCGAGTACCTTGGGATCGATCCTGTTCACCCCGGCGGAAGCTTCCTTGAAGGTAACTTCATGCATTCCCAGTTTCGCCCACGCTGTTCGTGGCTCATTAATGTAACGTGTATTATTTTTCGAAACAGCCCACCTCCGACAGATGTCTAGTATCAATCAGCTTGTGTCATTAGCTCTGCAGCTCCAAAATGATCTGCGTCTTACAAACCACAAATTTATTGCACACCAGGTTGCATTGCTCTATGTAAGATTTACGGGTAGTGTCCGACGATAGTCTAGTGGATTCCTCACACTAACAAATCCTCTTTCATGGTCTGGTACTAGCAATGTATAAATCAAGCAGGACCCGCGTATGTGCAATTTAAAGCAAGGGTGGAGGAGAACTTTGCTGTTGTCAAGGAGGTCTGTAATGCGTCGGAGGAGCCACTTTTGCCTGCGGAGTTGCAGGCATGGTAAGGACTCAACGATCACCGTCTTTTATTTTTTTTGCTGTGCGATAGCATTGTGACATGCTAATCGAGACGCATTGCTTGATAGGTTGACGGATCTTACAACGGACATCGTTGCAGACGCCCTATTCAGTGGACGACTCATGTCTCAGCAAACGTCCGGTGTGGTGCATTTGTCGGCATATTTCAACAGGGTGTCATCCGGAAGCAGCTGTGAGCAGATATCTGAGTCGTCATAGACACCGTCCTTCTGTAGTGCATTGAATTAAAAGGAGCACAGGGTCGATCTCCGCCACCGGTCACTCGAAGGAACAGCAACAGCGGCTGACATGGTGGGGAGAACGACGTTGTTCCCATTCACTGTGCAGTGGGCGAGGAGAAAGGTGTAGGTGGATATGGAATAAGCCCTTTGACACTGAGGATGGTGCTGAGGCTTGTCGTTCTAGCTGCTGGTGATCTGCATGGGTCGGACACTCAATGAGACCTTCGAGCTCATCACTTGCACGCACACACGCACCCTTTTCCATCGCTGCGCTCATCCTTCTCTTCTGCTCTTGCTTCTTTAATCATTGTATCCATCCGCATCCGCATCCTCATCCGTCTCAGTGTCCCTTTGCTCCCCTCCCTCCCTGCATCTCACTCCGTCCAATCCCTTGCCCATCCGCGGGTCCGCGTCCATTCTGCCCACTGTTAATTGGTGCGTAAACGACTAGGCGCTGCATCTCAGCATTCTTAATCTTCCCTTCTCCAGCTGCTTGGTGCACAAGAGAACAACAATGGAGCTCGTTCTTGCCTTCCTTCCCTAAAGAAATCCATCGCCTTTTTCCTTTTATCCATGCACACTCGACGCCAATCTACGACTAAAATTTGTGCCGGCTTCCATCTGATCTCCACTTTTCGCCTGACCTGTCTCTCTTTACCCATTGTTTCAAGCTTCACTTTTCATAAGCTGATGAGGCAAAGAGGATATGAAAGGAAAGGCTGAGTCAGAGTCCATTGGCATTTTTTAATCGTCACTAACGATGTTTTCCCTTTCTATAGTTCGTTCACGTCTAGACAATTACAACCAAAAGGGAGCCAAAGAATAAAAGAGATCACACGCATCGCTCTCGAATCTGTGGTGCATCTCTTAAAGACAGCGCATGCGTGAAAGTCTTTCAGGATGAAGAGTGTCCGCCAGAAATGGGCCTCCCACAAGACATATCGAAGGATTCAGAGGACTTGGCAGGAATACACAGGCGTTGTTGACAAAAGGCAAGTGTGTGCGTGAGCAAGGAAAGGGCTTCAGGCTCGATCATCAATCGTAATGGCCTTTGTTGCCTGCGACACAGACTGCAGCAATTTTAGGCTGTTAAGTCCGGGACGGTGTTCCGCCCACTCACACACCTTGCAGGTTTTCTGTCAAAGGCAATCGCTCACATGCAGAGAGCCATGGACTTTTAACGGGAGAGCACACTATGCTTTACGAAGCCATCCGCTTTGCTCAAATATGACTCTTGCTGCATTATCTCAGCAAGGATTCATGTTTAATATCGGGCCGCCTGTCTATGAAATGGGATCTATGGGCCTCTTCCTCAATCTCCTCTCTCTTTGAGCCGCGATCTGACCAATTTCTGTGTTGCTTTATCTGAACCTGTACAGTGATATCCAAACAGTAGCCCAAAAACTCAATATCTTCTTAGACACATTCGATGAGGCTTACCATGAGATGATTCCTCAGGCGGAGGAGGAACAAATGGAAATGTCGATCGAGAGAGTGTATGGCGATTGTTCTGAAGTGATGATCACTCTATTCAACGCCGTAGAAAGGTATGCTTGATTGTATTTCAGACACTTGAAGTTAGGAAGCTTCGCGACTATGATTCTCGCTTGTTTCGTTCTACATCAAATTCACATGTAATATTCCTTTTCGTAGGGAGACTTTGTTGAAGAAAACTAGTCGTGCAAAATGTATGCAGGAACCGATGAACAGGGCGCTAGTATTGATCAACTTGATATTAAAGGTATACTTTCGGGACTAGCATCAGCAACCACAGTATCGTCTGTTAAATAATGATCCCACTGTCCGCCTTGATTCTAATGTCACCAATATTACCTTAAATAGGAGGACAAATACAGGCGACAAGTTGCAGAAGCTCCAGACTTCATTTCACGGCTGTTGTCTTTGCTGGAGAAGCCTGGATCACCCGAGACCAAGATTCTGATTCTTCGCATCGTCGCGACGATTGGCGAGAGCGACCGAAATAAGATTGAGATTGGTGCGCCATCGTGCCGTTTATTATTTACCATGTACGGTATTGTCAGGAGATGCAGCGGAACAAAGCTAACGTTTACATTATGCTTGGTGTTGCTTTTAGCCAAGCTGGAAGGATACAAGAAGATCTTGCGCTTATTGATCATGGATAATCCAGAGCTCACACAGGAGGTCGTCCGGACTGTTAATCATCTGCTGGAGTTCAATGACAATCACCCTAACGTTGCGGACTTGGCATTGGTGACTCCTACCCTGAAGTCGTCTGTATCCACCCCTTTCATAGTCACGCAATCCAAGGCAGGAGTGATCATGGGATTCAATCCGAGGTCTCTTCTCTCTCGGTCTTCCGTGCAGTTGACGCGACCCCAAGACCAAGATTCCTCGTTACCACCTCGACCAAAATCCTTCGTCATGGATCGACGCCTGAACAGAGGTGTGTCGCCTTTCGACCCTCCTCGTCGAGTGAATATCACATCCTCACCCAAAAATATGAGCAGCATCGACCGAGTCTCGCAGGCCATTGGCGAAGTCAGAGGAATGTTTGTGCAGGAGCTCGGAAAGATCTTTCCGCAACTGAAAGACCAGGATGGCCTTGGTATTCTTGGAATGGGCAGCGATGATGCAGGCAACGCCAATACAGAGAAACATCATATGCCCAATGCGGAGCAAATTCAGTTCACGATTGCATACTATTCCCAGCTTATTGGTCAGGACAGCGCCTCAACTGAAAATGCAGGATCGCTAGAAATTCCCCAGTTATCAGATTCACCGGAGCCCCCCGAACCATCAGAGCAACATCAACATAAGGACTCTGCCCTACCACTAGACAAGTCCAAGGACAACTTGATGCCTGGATGGACAACACTGGAGAAAAGGAGCTCGCTCAAAAAGATGGCTTCCACGCCCGATTTTCGTATGGCAACAAAGCCAGCCCTGGGGATGCGAAGGAATTCAGAGGATCGAGCTTCCTTTGAGGTCCTGAGGGCTGCTCGGGGCGCTGCTGTAGAACTGGCGCATGAGGAGGAACTAATGCGAAAAAGCCAGCCGGATAATGTTCTCAAGGAATTTATGCGAACCCAAGGAGCCCTTAGGTCTTTGATGACAATTCTGAGCGACAGAACGGCTTCTCAACAGCGTGCCAACAATCCCCGGACAACGCACGTGCATCCGCTTCCTACAGGAACGAGACTAGCGACAAAAATCGACATCATGGAGACGATTTGCAAGGTCCTTTTCCAGAACTCTGCAAACCAGCTGGAGTTCAGGACCATGGACGGCTACAGTACTCTTCTGCATGTTTTTGACGAGATCGTAGTACCTGCTGGCAGCGTGAACAGACAGGGGAGCCAGGAAATAGGCGCGATAACGCAGGAGTCCCTCCATGGACATCAGTTGTCAGGCGGTCTTCATCATGGTGGGCATTCAGAGGAAGCAGAGCTCATATCTGGGTCAGAATACAGACGGCCCGTAGTGACGAGTCAATTGAACAAGAGGTCCCTTCTGTTGGGGTCTCTATTGGCAGTGTTTTTTGACCTGGCCTTGGACGGATCATCAAGAGACATGGTGCAAAACACGGATGCCTTCCACTTTCTCTTCCGTTTGCTGCTAGAATCGAAGCAGCTCGATGTGCGACAGTATGCATTGTACGCAATCCAAGACCTCGTGACCCTAAACCCTTTGAACGCCGTAGCCGCGTGGAGATGTGGCGAAATCGACATGGTGATTGGACAGCTGAGAGAGTATCTGCGTTTCAGACCGACGATAGGCACGCTGCACGATGCACAATGGGAATTGGGCCGTCAAATGGGCCTGGATCCAGAGTCTCCTAATGTGAGGAATGTTGTCTTTGCCGGCTTGACTTACTTTGACAGTTTTGTAATCTCAGAGGACACGGCTGTGTTGGCAGAGGTGATCGAGCAAGGATCGCCCGTTTATCAATATGCTATCGGACTCACGAGGCTGCTAGAGTATATGTCAGTGATGCTGATCCAGGACAATGTGTACATTCTTTATGTAAGTACAATTGAAAAGCTTATTACTACCGTGTACTTTGAGATTCGTCGTCTTTGTTGTTATTTTCATTAACGGTCATGCCTAATGATGAACTCGCCTCTAGGAATTATCCCGGTTGCTCATGGAGATTGACTTTCCAGACGATTCATCAGTCATGATCAACATTGTTCTCCGATGTGTCGGCCGGATAGTGTCGGACATGATTGCGAGAGGTATCCCTGTAGAAGAAAAGTTTACCAGTATTTATCTGCAAATTGTCCGCAGAATGCTCGAAACCCAGCACAGGAGACGTGAGCCAGGAACAGTAGTAGAGGATGACCAAGAGCAGGAACTTAGGGACTGCGTCCACACCGAGCAACGGCTCTTGACGCTGCAAATCCTTGGGCTAGTCCTCAAAGGCATGGGCCGTAGTGTCGACGTGTTTGAGCTGCTGCAAGGATTCGATACCCTGACAAGCACGATTTTGCTCGAAAAGCGATCATGTCATCACCCCCAGCGTGTCTCCGAAACACCTGCAACCTATGCTGACTCTTTATCAGAACCTGAGCTCTGCCAAGATTGCTACCGATCCGACATCGTTATGTCAGACCTTGCTCTATGGCTTTTTAGAGATCTGGCTCTGCAGGACGCTGACAACGAATCTGTCGTTACCTGGATGATTGTCATGCTGAAAGCAACACTTTCTGGGATTGAGGAGCTCCGGAGACAGAGCGAGGCGGCCAAGATTGGGAGCAGGTATAATCAAGGCTTTCTCCATGTCCTGCCCGAGCAGCAGCAGGATCAAGCCCATGCGCTCCTGGCGTACCTGTACACGAAAATCTGCGGCACGGTCTCTCTCGTTTTTCGGAAAAGCGGCGATTCTAAACTCGCGTTTGGGGAGGCTTGCGGCATGCAGGTCCTTTTGAGCGTGCTGAGTGTACGGAGGATCATTGACCATGGCCGCACTTCAATACTGCTTTCACAAAGCGAATCATGACTTACCTTAATAACTTTTGTTTGATTTTGCACATGCATTGAATAGAGCGCACAGCACCCAGAGATTGCCACAGCAGCATTGGTTGCTATTGGAGATTTCTTTGCAGGCTATGAAGGAACCAGGGCTCTCTTGGGCGACAGCTTTGGATACGATGGATTCCTGGAGATAGTTCTGGATTCCTGCCGGCCCCTTGACAAGTATGTGACGCAGCCTTGCTCATACGTCACTGAGATGGACTCAGCTTGAGTATACTGTCTTGCTGACCAGTATTGCTGTTTATTTGTAATAGGATGTCCTGTGAAATTGTTTTGGAGGTGGCGACAGTCGGGAACGTCATGTCCACCAAATCTCGGCCTCATGTCGAATCGGGCAGCTCGATCTACTGCACCGAGGTGTGGCCTTTTATTGCTGACCTCGAGAATCCACAGCCACTTTTTCATGCGCCGCTCGCCTTCACCAGTCCCAGGAAAATCGGAGAGCAGAACTCTTTCAGGGTGCCCGATGCACTATCATTGAATCAAAAAGCTGACCGCCACGGTGCTTTATATCAAACCAATGGACGGGGCACGCCTTCGCGACCGAGCAGCGTGTATCTAGAAGAGAGTATGAATGTCTCGAGCTCAGGATTATCTGGTACACAGATTCATTTCCAAACTGGTCCGCCATCGGTGTCGTCTGCTACTTCAGGAAGCGCCGGTATTGTCAGTGGCAGTGGCAACAGTCGCTACAGCATCTTTGGCATGTCGCCATGGTCACATTCTACAGCGCCTTCCATCTCTGTGTCTTCAGCCCAGGAAAATATTCCAAACACAATCTCAATTCCCTCTGTGATGGAGCCTACCGAGCCTGCTGGTACAGGCTCATCTAGAAGGAGTAGCCTTCACCTGCAGCGAAGTGGTCGCTCGACCCCTGCCCCAGCTGGTCTTGAGGGCCACCTGGGTGAAGAGCATATATCCGGATTTACTGCCGCTCCTGCAGTGAACCGGTCATTGCAACCACCTAAGGATAACAAAACAGGCATTGCTAACAGAAAGCGCAGCAATTCTCGCAATCTGGGAGGGTTTGGACTCAACACAACCAACCTTGGTCTTCAGTCTGTGGTGCCCTCAGAGAGATTAGCGTTCAAGCAACTTGCGGGCATTGTATTCCGGGACGCGGAAGCCGCAAGGATGACCCTTCGTTTGCTTGGACGAATCATCGAATGCAACAACCCGAAGTTGGCAACCGATTACTTCAATTTATTGATGTTGCTTATGGAGGTGACTCCGCGGAACAAGGAGCTGCTTAGTCGGAACAATGGCCTGCGTTTCATGCTGGAGATCTTGTTCAGAAGAGGTCGACAGCAAGGCGGGCTCGGGATGAGTGCCCCTGGATATCCATTTCTCCCTCGGGCAACAGATCCGCCTTATGTCGATCTTGTACCAGCCATGGGGGCTTATGATATCTCTGTGGAGGATGTACGTCTCCTATTCGACGCGGTCTATGACCCTCTCGACATGTTTTTCCGACTGACTGCAGAGCCCAAGCAGACGATGCCGGCGCTCGCAAGCACCATCAAGGATTCTCTGGGACCTCTCCCTGAATTACCTGCGAGGTTTGACAGAGAGCCGAGTTCGAGACGAAACTCTGCTGGGAGACCCAGATCTGAGTCTGCGAGTGCCTTAACGCCCTATACGGGAAGGAGATTAGGACCAAGATACCCAGGCACAACTCCAGTTGCCTTTAGCGGTCTGCAATTCAACCCGCTGTTTATAGGAGAGATGGAGCAGCAGATGATGTATGCCATCGAAAAGATTTCGGAAAGGGTCGACCCACCCGCGTATTTTAACTTTAACGGGCTCAACGCTAGCTTGACAACATACCCTGGGATCGTAGAGAAAGCCTTGTCCGCCAAAGGCGGATATACGTTCAGTGTTTGGGTCAAGGTCACAGCATTCTTAGAGAAGGAGACAGGCCTGTTCTGTTACGAAGAGGAGGATGGAGACAGGACCATTTTTGAACTTTACTTCAAGTCTCTTGATCAGTCGAATCGCTATTGTCTCTGTGTCCGTACCCAACACTATCCGTCGCCTCCAGAAGACTTTGTCTTTGACCGGTTCGATTTTGCAGAAACAGGCATCTGGCATCACATCGTCTTTGTCCACCACAAAACCATGAAACTGATGGTCGACGGCTGTGTTATACAATCCTATGGAACTTTCAACCAACGTCGCCAGGAGAAGGAGGTCGGGATGATTGGAGTCCTTGGCAGAAAGGGGCGCAATGGCTTGTCTGGGATGGTGCTGAACTCGCCTACATTCAACGATGGCACTGCTTCCACCAACTCATCGCTCTCGGTGGCGCCTCAAGACGTCCAAAAGCAATGTTCAGCCTCGACATCCTCATTTTCATCGTATGGTCAGTATCCAGCCCAACCTCACGGTACAGCTACTCAAGAGCCGTCGCTTGGACATTTTTGCGGACAGGCTGGCAAGGTTCACTTCTTGCAAGGGGAGTGGGATCAAGCGACGGCCGAGAAGGTGTACAACTTGGGACCTGCCTCCACCGAGTCATGGAAGTCCTATGATATCAAAAGCCCTGTGATTGCTATTCTGGACCCCGAGGACTTCTTGCGCGATATGGAAAACACAAGTGCAGATGATGCAGGTAGCACATGGTCCCAAGAGCGATCAGCTGTCGGGAGCCAGAAAAAGGTGCTGGTGCACGGAGTTTTGCAAGGAGGCTGCACGATCCACATGACTCGCGCCATGCGTAGCTTGATTAGTCAGGTCGGGGGAATTCAGCTCTGCTTCCGCTTCTTGGAGATGAATCCATCGCACCTGCAGCTTGTTGGCCTTCGTGTTATATCCAATCTGCTTTACAAGTCGCCCGAGAATATTGCACAGTTCCAGAATGAACTCGACGGCTATGAGATCATGTACGAACTGTTGTCGAAC
The DNA here is from genome assembly GCA_025201705.1 of Dissophora ornata. NCBI lineage: Eukaryota > Fungi > Mortierellomycota > Mortierellomycetes > Mortierellales > Mortierellaceae > Dissophora > Dissophora ornata. The sequence continues at coordinate 56,433 of MU616577.1, forward strand.
ACGGCGTCCGAGCTGTCCATCGATCATTTTGGAGTCCTATTCGATATTGCGATCAATGGAATGATCAAAGACGAGCATCTCATTCTTTCCAACATGCCATGCGTCCAGCTGATTTTGCGTCTCTTGCCAATCACCATGGACTCCGTGCAGAGCTATATTCTGCGCACTCTTGTGGATTTGATTGTGGAGTCACCTGAGAATATGCGACTCTGGAGAGGCTCGTTTGGGATGACGACACTGTTTGAGCTGTTCAGGACTTTACCAGCACATCTGCGACCGTTTTTGATGTGGACTCTCGAGTCGATGATGGACGGCGTGACAGTTCAAGAGCTAGGTCTGCTCATCGGGTTTATAGGTCATGAAGAACCAGATTTATTTGAGGTCCGCAGGGATATCATTGAGATGCTCTTTAAGCGCATGACAACCGATCACGGTTTGGTGGACTTGTTGGGTTCAGGATTAGAGGGTGTCACGGTATTGATTGGGCTGCTGGACTCGCCAAACGAGCACTTCAGGACCTTGGTGCTGAAAATGATTGGCATTTTGCTGAGCGACAATACAAAGTCTGGGAAGGCGGCACTGGACAAGCCCAACATTGGTATTGGACTGATACGCTCGACCCTCGAGAAATATCCACTCTCCATGGATGTGATCCAGGTCCTTCTAGGTCTTGCCCAAAACAGTTACCGTTGCGATCCAAACTTTCGGTCAACGGAGAAGAATGGCACAGTGTCCACCCGAAAGTCTGCCGAGAAAACAACTGCCGCCCATCAACACCCGTCTTCGCTCGCCATCACTCCGGCATCGCCATCGCCGCTAAAGGAGTCTCCACTTCTCGCCACCACACCCGAGCAGCAGAGTAACCTGTTGATAAGTAATCAGGATTCCAACATACAGCAGGGTCCACGCACTTCCTTGGAAGAGCCTGCGCGCATGACGTTGGAAGCGAAGGATGTGTCCCATCAAGGATCGCCTGCACCAAGAAATCATGTTCATTCCAATAGTGCGAGCGCACCTTTCATCAAAATGAGTTCTCTACCGACAGAGCCCTTGATCATTAGCAACACTGCTGCCAACATAAGCAACCCATCCCACACAGCGAGTGCTTCCCAGGTCAGCAAGGGAGAGGCCAAAATCACGGACGAACTCATGTATGCGAGCATGATTCAGCTGATCCTGGAACTCACTGGGTCGTTGCCGCACACCGACCTGGTCACACACACTTTGACGGATCTGAAGCGTCTCATGACAAGTGAAAACATGAGGATTCTTTGGGAGGCTGGGTGGGTCAACTGGATTGGCGCATTTATGCACGATAAGATGAGAGTGCGAGTGACCTCTGCTGCTGAAAATCTGAGCTACAACCGTGCCATGGGAGTCTTGGATGGAATGATGCAGAAGATGATGATCTATGATCTCTCCCGGAAGGGATCTGTCACTCTGCGGAACAAAGGAACCTTGGTCAGTCGTGATGAGGATGTCGGTGTCCAGCTTCGACTTACGGAAGCTGCTTTGGCTTGGTTTGACAAGAACCCTAACCTGGATACGGATGCAGCGACTGTGATTTGCAAAGGTCTTGTGATCTTGTTCCGACGACTGGAGGAGCTGTCGCGAAAGTTTGAGGAGAGACAACGACAAGCGGAGAAGTCGCGTCAGGCGGCCCTCGAGCGAGAGCGGGCCATGCAAGCTCAATTACGGGCACAGGAACAGGAGCGAGAGCGACTGGCGCTGGAAGCTGTGTCTTCTGCTCTAAATGGAGTCTTAGACTGCTTGGTCGACTCTGGACAGAGTGACGAGTCTGACTCAAAGTCGATGCTCTTGAAGGCCGACGAAGGTGACACGGATGCGGAAGAGGTGAATTTCGAGCATTCTGGAAACTCCGCTGACAGAAATGTAGTCGAAGGAAGTGAGTTTGCTGCTCCTTTGTCGGGTTCGACTTCTCCTACGTCCTCAAGCACCTCCACCTTATCACTGCCGCTCTCAACGCTGTCTGGGAATGTGGCATCATCGAGCGCCAGCCATACTGGTGTTAGAGACTCGTTCGATTCCCAGCCCGTGTCACTTTCTATCAACAACAACAACAACAACAACAACAACAACAACAACGGTCCTCAGTCTAAGGCGATCCACCAGCATCACCACCGGCATCACCATCATCAGAACCAGAGCCAGAACCAGAGCCGGCGTCAACGTCCATTACAGTCGCGAGCTGCCAACAACGCAGCATCCAACTCGTCCACGCCACCAGCCCTTCCAGATCTGACGGGGACGGTCTTGATCCATAGTCACGAGATGGGTGCTGAGGTTGACAGTGGCGGTATCTTTTGGCCGCCCTTGGGCCTTTATGAGCACTTTGCCAATTGTATCAACAACTTGGCATGCTACAACAACTCGGTGATTCGTTCGGCTATGAAGTCGAGCGGGCTGTTCAAGATTCGTGACAGTTTGATCGGGAAGTTGGGCAAGCTGGAAAGCCCTACTGCTGTGGCAACTTTTGGAAGCAATAATATCCATTACCCATTCAGTACAGCGGGGTCGCATCCCTCGCCTGTACTGAGTTCCTCTGGGTTTACACAGGACCAGTTTATCCACCGACCTGTATCGTCGTCATCGTCCTCGATATACCAGGAGTCGGACGGCATCCTCCATGTCAACGGCCACAACGGCGAATATCCTGCAATGGCAAACAATAGCTCAAACAGCACTACCACCACTGGTCACAACCCCAGTTCCAAGAATGGCAGCAATCGCTCTGGTCGGAAACGTCCAAGTCAGCGACCAAGTCACACGGGACTTGGCCTAGGGCTGCCCTCTGTCATTTAATTTTTGACCACCCCTCTCCCATTAACTTTAATTTCTGTTGTTTTTTTTTGTACGCTCTGTTTGATCTCCACTCTTCTCTTTTTTTTTTTTTTGTTCGTTCATTCGTCCCTATTAGCTTACCTGCCCTAATTTATCAGTGTTATTTTTCCATAGTCGTAGCCATAATAACAATAATAACTACTATGTCTCTCTGTCTTCGTGGGATGTTTGCATGTCGGGTTTTTGAGTGCACGACCCATACATGACACCTAGGCCGCGCTGGGCAGAGGCGTTTCCTTGGTTGGCGGCCTTCAGATACCACTCCATGGCCTTGGAATAGTCCCGTGGGACACCCTCGCCATTGGAGTACATGACACCCAGTTTATACTGGGCATTGGCCTGTCCTTGGTTGGTGGCCTTCAGATACCACTCCATGGCCTTGGAATAGTCCTGTGGAACGCCTTGCCATTAACGTACATGGCACCTAAGTGGGACTGGGCAACACCGTGTCCTTGGTCGGCGGCTTTCTGATACCACTCCATTGCCTTGGAATAGTCCAGTAGAACACCCTTGTTATACTCATACATGATACCTATGCTGTACATGGCCGCGACGTGTCCTTGATAGGCGGCCTTCAAATACCATCCTCTTGCCTTGGAGTAGTTTTGTCGAACTTTGTCAATGTCGTACAATACGCCGAGGCTGCACTGCGAATTGGGATCTCCCTGATTGGCGGCATTTAAGTACCATCTTTTAGTGATATTTGTGGATGTAAGTGGTGTTGTTACGGACACACCGCCGGTTGGAATGGAAATCTCTGAAGGAACAATCTTGAGCTTTTTGACCAAGTACCTTTCGGCACTGTGCTTGGTGACTATCTGTGTGTGGATTTAAAGACTGTCGGTACTTAGTAGGCTGCCATGAATGAACTATGGTACTTGGGGCAACCACTCTGGTGTTAGAGGCGTAGTGATTCCCAGTACTTTTCTACGATCCTGTAGCGCCGTCTTGGTTCTTTCAAGTAAATTGGACATTGGTTGTTGTCGCAGAAAATGAATTTCTGTGCGTCTTGTACTCCGTGACTGACGACGATTGCGAGGTTCCCAGAGATTATTGACGATGCTGTGGAGTCAGCAGCTGAGTTTTTTATCATAGTAGACCCTGGAATAAGTATGTCATCCAGGACAACATTTCAGGAGTATGGAGTCGAAGGTGATGAAAACTATGTTGTAATTAAGTTAGGGCGAGTCAGTCAAGAGAACAAGGAGAAGTTGTAACATTCAACGGTGTGGTCTTTCAAATCAATAGTTCCTTGTCCATGAAAGTGCGCTTCGGTTTCGTATACGCAAGGTGTCTCTGAAAGCCATTAAGATGTCGTCTCTGAAAATAACATGATCCTCTGTACTTCTGTCCAAATGAGGCGGGATGCTGGCTCTGTCCTGCGGAGGGGTGGATATCTCGGAATACTATCATCGTGGATTGGTAGAAGTACCTGAGAATGTCTCTGGGGTTTAATCTGTGGCATGTTGTGGTGCAGATATTAGGAGTTCTTCGGGCGAAGTGTGTATGGGAGCAACAGTGGAGGAAAAGGGAAGAGGAGTCACACTCAAAAGTCAAGGCGCACTGTTGATTTTGAATACGTGCGCTTCTTCATGAAATCAGATGATCACGCGTCGTCGGAGGCAAAGTGTGGCAGTGTCACTGCAAAGTATGGACAAATCTCGTTCAACTTTTCTAACAACGGCGACATAGAGTGCAACTGTAACGTAGAACAACGTAAGGGTGGAATTCGAGAAGAGGGCGTATGTACACTTGAGTGCTACCAAGGATTTGATCGGTAAACTGCAAAGGATCGATAGTCGTTAGATGGTTTTTGATGCATGCAAAGGTATATGGAGTTGACAGAATATCAGTGCACGGTTTGATGTAACTAGATACATTGCTGCAACCGACACAAACGCAGACTGAGCAGATAAATGCGACATGGAACGAGGGCAAGACAAACTCATAACACAAGCGTGTCAGTTGTGCAATTTGTCTGGAGGGATGGTATTTTCGAAGAGATATAGTTGCGCGGGAGAAGAATCTATTTGACAATCGGCTTAGTCGGTGAGGGTCGTAGTCATGAAGTGGAGTCGCCCCTCTGTGGCTTTTTTTTTAACTTGAGCTGGTTGGACACTAAATGGTCATCCAAATGTCGGAAAGAGCCCGTTGATCAACAGCATTATGGGTCGAACTGCGGTCAGCACAAGCAAGACACCTGGACATGCAAAGCACTTTCAAACCATTCACTTGGCGCACAATCTCCGACTTTGTGAATCGCCGGTGCTTGTGTTTCCTAGCTTGCTCCCAAAGCTATTGCAAGTAAGTTAGCGGCTCTGTATGTTTCTCATCATCAAGCAGCTGTTCCTTCACTTTTACGAACCTGAACGATCTTATATTAGTCAACAAAGCCGGTCACCGTCCTCCAATTTCTGGTGATCTATGCAGGAGGATACACTAATTCACCGCTATGGTTCAGGGGTGGACTAAGCGGGGGCAGCGAGAGTAGTTTCCTCCGTCGTGCTCCGTCGTTTTCTACGCCGCACGACGATACAGCACAAACTTACCTTCAGCTGGCCGTTTTGAACGCAGCTACGATCTTCCACATCTGTTTGGGAATTCAGCGCATGATTATGGTATCGATCTGCGATGTCGCTCTTGGATATCCCATAGAACGGCCAGTAATGACTGGTTTCGTACCAGGTCCGGGCGATACCTGCCTGGTACATTCTTTGTGCATTTAGTTTGGCAACGCCGATTCACTTGTTGCTTGCGCTGACTACACCAAAGCGCTTTATCCAGGCAATCGCGTCTTGGTCAGGATGGAACGTTCGGGTTATGGTAAGGATTCTTTCGCAGAGGTGCAAGTGGGACGATTCGGCTTCGCTGTCGTCGGTGGGAGTTCCTTGTCTAGACCTTCAATCCAACAATCCCCTGTGGGAAAACTTTTGCCGCATGATTTTGTCTAAGCACAGAGAAATACTCCGTTGGGAAGTCCTAGAAAACCACAATGCGCCTTACGGCTCGCACTCATTAAGGACAGTATTCGTGTCTTTCGTAGTCATTCGCTTGCAGCCCCGGTCGTCAAAGGCAGCAAACCCACCTGAAGGTATCCGTTGACTGTTCTTCAGTAATAGCCCCGAATTTTCATGGAGTCAAAGGGAGCCTATGAATTCAAGGACACGCTGCATAACTATGCATGACATCGCGTCCGCAGCGATAGCCGTTGGTGGCGGAACTGATGTTCTCTGTTCAAAACCTTAAAACAAATTCAGGGCGAAAATTTCCGCCCAGACACGTGCACTGGGCAGACTGTTGCCGAGAAAGCATAAACATGCCCTGGCGTTCGCTGATAAGACCTGTTTGTCTCTCAAAACTCCATTCCCCATTCCTGCTACATGGAGTCACTGTGATTTCAATGGCTCGCCTCCATTGCAATTCCCACAGCAAGGGGGGGGGGACACTGACTAATTGTCGTGCTACATTTAACACAGCGCCCTGACAACCACATTTCGATACCGTTTTAGGGGGTGGGTATGGCGATTGATTTCATTGCAGGTCCTCATTGCTTCCGCTTATCTTCATCTCGCATCGTCAGTTTCCTTCATGCCTCTTTACTCTCCTTATCAGACCAGAATATGATTGACTCAATATTTTCGCATCAAGGACTCAGACGGAAAGGTCTCGTCACTATGGGAGGTCTTGTCTTGGTCAACATCATCGTCTGGATTCTTGCTGCGTTTGTTGCCAGAAAATATCCCTCTCTCTTGGGCTCTATGGCGTTGGCCTACACTCTTGGACTCCGTCATGCCGTCGACGCCGACCACCTGGCTGCCATTGATAACGTTACCCGGAAGCTGATGTATCAACAGTCGATCAAATCCCGAGCAGATGAGAAAGAAATCATGACTCCACCCGTCTGTGTCGGACTCTTTTTTTCACTTGGCCATTCCACAATCGTGATTATTGCTTCAATCGCGCTGGCAATCACGGCGACGGCGATCAAGGACAAATTTGAGGCCTTTGGCGATACAGGCGGGATTATTGGCACGTCAGTGTCAGCAGCATTCTTGTTCCTGATTGGTACCATCAACTTGTTCGTGCTATACCAAGTGGCCCAAGAACTACGAAGGGTTCACCGGACGGGCGAGTATCGGTACCAAGATCCCCTGAACGAGATGATGAATGGAACCGCCACCAGCACGAACAATAACGACATCGGTGGCGATCCTGCCAGTGAGATTGACAAAGATCGCATCAGTGTAGCAGATGAAACCAAGATGCCTGCAGATGAACCCGAGGCGGCAGATGGACGCCAGGACTCCCGATTCCAACCCGGCGGACTCTTTGCCCGAATTTTCCGACCCCTGTTTAATCTAATCGATCGCAGTTGGAAAATGTATCCACTCGGCGTATTGTTTGGATTAGGGTTCGATACTGCGACTGAAGTTGGCTTGCTTGGTATCGCGGCGACCAACGCTCAGGCTGGGTTCCCGACCGCGATCATTCTCATTTTTCCAGCTCTGTTCACGGCCGGCATGAGTTTGATCGACACTTTGGATGGTATCATTATGGCCAATGCCTACGGCTGGGCATTTGTTAATCCCATCAAGAAACTGTGGTACAACTTTGTCGTCACACTCATGGGCGTTATCGTCGCCTTTGTGGTCGGCTTTGCGGAACTGATGGGACTACTGGCACAAAAACTCGATCTCGGAGGGCCTTTCTGGAACTTTTTCTCCAGTCTTAGCGATAATTTTGGCCTTATAGGATATGTGATCGTGGGCGCCTTTATTGTCACCTGGGCGTTTGCCGTTCTGTTCTACAAGTATGGTCCGATGAAGGATCTGGAAAAGAGAGTTGTGATTGTGAAAGTATAGAGCTTTCCTGTTGTATATAGTATAATTATTCATGTTACGATAAATCGGAAAAGCAGCTCGCTTCATTTCTCGCTTCATTTCTCGCTTCAGCCATCGCGGGGATATTTTGCTTGTAGGCTCTCTGTCTGTTTTGATTTGGACGCGACTCTGTCTTGGTTCGCGTTGTTTGAACTTTGCAGGGAGTGCCCACATTGCGATAAAGCACCAGATAAACATTCGTAAAATATTCAGGATCCAACGCCATGGCGACACCTTGGTTCTTCCAAAACGATCCCTGGGTCCATGAGGACCATCACCAAGCCATGCTAGAATGTGCGGGGGTCACTATTGTGCAGTAAACATGGGAATATATGGTACTTGGGTCTAGTGCGGAGAAGTTGAAAATATATCCCGGGCATGTGGTCGATTTGTCGCGGCTGCGGAAACGGACGCCAGGAGGTCGGAGTGGCGACAGAAGGTTCGAATCCCTTTATCGCTTTTGCAATTAGATTTTTCACGTGGCGGAGATTGTTGTGTTCATTTTTTATTCCAGTGCCATGACGGACGACAGCTCAGTTGGGTAGTATGATCCCTACAAGCTTACACGCACTCGTAGGCACATCAACTATGGCGAGGGTGCTGTCTGCATTCTGGTAGACGTTATTTGACACCGTTTTAGCTATTGACAACGGGCAGTTGCTCGCTCATTTTCTGTCTTCGACGACAGGAATATATCTTTCAGTTGAGGCTATGTGATGAAACAAAGCCAAGGGTGATAAGGAAATTGGCATAATTTTAAGTTTCTCTCACTCCAGACGCATTTTGTCAGAACCTTCCACTGGGCCAAAACTCACACTATGGAGTGAGCAAACGCGCTCCAAGACACTTGTCATTCGGCCAGCCCAAAACTGTATACAGGAGGGCGTGATTGTCATATCTTTACTCTCGTTCTCAGGATCCCACATTGCTTCATTACCTAATGCTTCGTTTATTAGGTTGTCTAACTTGCTCTGTTACCGAGCCATTTGTATTTTATCATACTCAAGAGAAACGAGGGCGCTCCGATGTATCCGTTGATACGCCTACAGAAACTCCCGGAGATGCTATATATTAACTTCTCTATCCAAAGACAATTGTTTTTCTGTTTTGCTTCTTAGTGTTCTTCTCCTGGTCCCTATCAACTTTCTTGGGATCAATATCCATCGCTGTCGGTTGCGATGCCGTCAGAACCAATACATGATCTTCCTCGCTCTCATCTTGCTCGGGTTCAGTCCTCCTTTCGCCATCATCTCCCTCCACTCGTCGTACTCCATCGCCCTCTATTTCCTCTCTCTCATACTCGTCATCCTCCTCCTCCTCCTCCTCCTCGTCGCTATCTTCCAGGATCTCGGGGAACTCGCCAAGTCCTCCCTCCTCCTCTTCCTCTTCTTCTTCTGCTTCCTCGCCGCCTTCTTCATCCTCAGTATCAAACAACCAATGATATTGCAGAATCATGTTACGGACAATATTCTGCTGATGGCCCAGGTTTTTCATGGACGTTGCAAAGGAGCTGGCAGAAGTTCCGCCGGCGCGCAGGAGCGTGGGGCCAAAGACAATGGCGAGATTTGTGGCATACATGTGGTTGATTTCTTCGTAGTCTGTGATGCGCTCGAGGTGTTCGACGATCCTCTTGAGGAGGAGATAGTTGGGTGGGGGCAGCGTGCGGATCAGGTCCTTCATCGTGAGGAGACGTTCATCGTAATCCGCAAGAGCTGAGATAGATGATATAAAGATATGGCGACATAGCAATAAGCATGCGTGCGAAAATACATGCAAACAAAATAAATGTGCGCTCTTGACAACTTACCAGATGCTGCAATCAGAGAGTCATAAAGTGCGCTGGTCATGACTCCCTCTGGCAACTCACGCAAGAACTGCTTCAGAGCGCCTGCGACGACGTTAATGTCTTTCCATTCATCGCTGTCCAAGTCGACATTTTGCGAACCTGCAAAAAACAAAAGTGAATAAGGAGATATGGAGTAAGAAAGCTTGTCTTCGCGAGCCGCCAAAACATATTGAACCACTGGTTTTGTTTTTTTAGAGCATACATACCAGAGTTGAAGCTGAGCCGCAGCTTATTAATTGCAGAAACAGCACCTGGGACGCGATAGATTCCAACCTCTTCTAGACCTACAAGGCGGTAAGTAATAGAAAACATAAGTATGTAGGTAATGAGCCAAAACAGCTCATGAACAACCATACAAAAGGAAAACAGTGGGATACACATCGTACCTCGCTTCTCGATCTCGGTGATGCACTTTTCGACAACTAGAGGAATATTCCCGCCACTCATCAAATGGCGCAACTCAACGCCGAAAACTGTGTCGGGCAAGGACAAATAGAGGTCACGATCAGCTAGTGGCCATCGTTACAAATACAAAAATATTTCTAAAGGCATCTGGTTTACTCACCAGAATTCCTGCTCTTGCGCTCACTTTCAACCGCCACTGGTATCTCATCCACTTGTCCTGCCGACTCTGACACGTTCTTGAGTGCCTCCTCACTGTCCAACAATGTCCTCCTCTTGGCCGTGGCCTCTGCTGCAGCCTCATTTAGGACCTTGATCCATTTGAGCATGTCATCATAGTCTAGTGCCTGCAGCAGCGATTGACCACCTTCTTCCGTCACAATTTTGAAGACAAAGTCGCGTTTGGTGTAGGTGTAGGCAACGGAGCAGGTCGAATTGATGAGGTTGACGACAAGAGCTGGCTTGGGGCTCGCCAATGAGTAAACGCTTCCTGTCAGTGACGTCGACCTGGGTTGAATATGCAGTTGATGTGCTCCAAGAGCATCTACCACTCCACCGGCCCCAGTGGTTCCTCCCATAACTTTCCCACTGATGGCACTTCCCAGAGCCGTCGCATTGCTTACGGTCGTGGTGGCAGTGCTCCAAGAGCTGGTGATTGCGAGAGAGATGGGCCTCATGGCTCGCATGAGTGTCGATTTGAGAAGTTGGTTTTTGACCCGACTGCGGCTCTGCTCCAACTTGATTTGCTTCTCAAGGTTCTTGGCTTGCTCCTGTTGCGCCTTTTGGATCCTGCCTTGGGTATCTTTGATCTGCTTCTCTAGCTTCTCAAACTCCTTCTGATCCCGTTTCATTTTCTCTTGCTGCATGGCGATGAGTTGTGAAAAGATCTTAAGAGGTCGAGAAGATTTTCCTGAATTATTACCAGCGGTGGAGAGCTGACCCGTTGAACCGCCGCGTTGGCTTAGAGCTTCCCTCTGAGCGGCCTCTCGGATAACCCTCATGGAAAGGTTAGAACTAGGACCAGTCGACAGCCCAAGCCAAGAGGAGAGGTGTGTCGGTGCGCTTCGCATGTCGCGCATTTGGCCTTGACATCGAATGTAGACTTGAACGAGATCGTAGACATACTGCCGCTTGTCGAAATTAATGAGCTGCGGTGACTCGTAGCTCATGTCGCGGACGTAGCAGCATGTCTCCAGCATCCGCTCAATTAGCCAACCAATACCTGGGACTAACTTCAAATCGGCTATTGAGACTGCAGCGCCCTGCGGCACAACCTCCCGCTCTCGCCGCGATGCCAGTACATCCTCTAATGTCTCGACAGATCCTCGCTGGCAAGACGACAATTCCAGCCAAACGCGTGTGTACGCCCTACTCTCTGGACTGGTCAAAGCACTCACAATGGCCTTCTCGACAAACGACGGCACGCCCGTACGCGGCAGCGGTTGAGGCTGAGGCTCTGAGGTTCTTGAAGGCGTTGATTTCGCTGAGTCGTCTCCGAACCGACTCATCAGCTGTCGACTCAACAAAATAATGTCCAGCATCTTTTGCACTCGATCAAGTCGGACGTCGTATGTGATACTCGGTGAGGCAATTTGCGAAATGACCCATCCTCGAATGACATGGTGAAGCTTGCAGAGGTTCTGTAGACACAGAGGCAGAGAACTCATGAGTCGCTCTCCGTTCCAGTGAGTGCCAGGAGCGCCGTTCCGTCGAATCGAAAAAAGCGTGTTGTGGATGTTTGTGATCAGCACATCTTCGTCCGCCGGTGTTGCGTTTGACCGAGGGAGATACCAACCCAGCGGGTCTGCAGACTGCGATTCAAGGACCTCAAAGAGAAGGAACCACTCATGCTCGCGTACAGAGATAAAGTGTGCCCATGCCGCCGTATTCATTTGGTTCAGAATTTGCTCTGCAGAGCAAGCGTCATCCAACTGCGGTGTCATTGATGGGTGATGTCCAAAAAACGTCTCCAGAGTGTCTGATCCCAGACTCAGGGCATCGAGCGGCCGCATTGATTGCTGAACTGCGAGCTGCGTGACATTATTCAGCTTTTCAGCAAGAGCTTTGGCACCGCTTGGATGAGATTCACCGATCAACTGTTTCTGCATCTCCTCCTGCGCTGACATCCGTTTCAGGGCCTCACTCAGTTTGGCCTTGAGAGACAGGTCGTCTAAAAAGTCGCTGACGTGGACCTTCAGCCAGTATTCCAGAGCTCTCAGAGAATTCAGCTGAATAGCCAGAATCTTCTTCCATTCAAATGTGGATGAAGAGCGGCTTCCTGTGCTTGCCCTTGCGGAGTCTGAAGAGGTCTTCTGAGGTTCACTGAACAGATCGAGTCCTGAGGGCATATTTGAATTTCTGATGGCGACGTTTTGCTGTGCGAAAGTGAACATGGTGACCAGCTGCTCTAGTAAACGACTCGCAGTGCAAAAGCTCCTGTATGTCGCAAAGAAAGCCTTCATGTATGATCCATGATCAAGCGTGAGCTGTCGACTAGTCCATGAGATCATGTCTCCTTTCTCGTCCATGTACTTTCCACTCTGATCTTCGAGACCCATGACGACAACATGGATCAGGTCATCTAGGGTCCCCGCCTTGACCATTGCAGGACGAGGTCCATTGATGGCTGAGAGACTGCTTCTGCTAGATTCTTGGCCAATTCCTGTATTCCAGTTGGGTGCCGGCTTCTGAAGGTCCGCCGTATGGCCATCTTCTTCCTGCATAACAGCTTTCACCAGCGTCTCAAGATTCTCCTCCCTGACCTTGAGAACTAGATTACCACCTTCCATGGATATCAAGTTGTAGCCAATCCCGGCAACATTTTTCATCGCGATAAACACCTCGTTCGATTCAAGGTCCTGGCTATTGTGAAGACATCCACTTGCAACAGCATCCAGGTGTGGGTTGGTCATGTTCACCATTGGCTGTATACCAGAAGGTCCTGTGCTATGGGCTGCGCTTCTTGCTGGAGGGAATGAGTACGTTCGCTTACGTGATCTCGGGTAAGGGGAGGATCCAGAGAGACCCAGATTGGTCGTTCCGTGGTGTGTCGCTGATGAATCTACCAGTTCCCCAGGTCCGTGTGTGATCGCAGAAGGCAAACCTGGGGTCTGCTTGGCGAGAGTTGTCCTGGACGTGCTGGGTTCAAATGACTGAGCCTCGTCGAAAGAGCTCTTTCGATAAGTATTTCCAGTGTTCTCGAGCGAAAGGAGCAACGGAAGCAGGAACAGTCGCTTTTCCGGGATAGCTTCTGGGAACATGAGCGGGATAAAGCTTCCGGTCATCTTTCGATTCTTGTAGTGATAATCCAGATATTGGCCATTAAAATGAGGCTCGCATGCCAAGGAGGACTCAAACGCATCATTCGACAGCTCATTAGAGTGGTATTGGTCATGGAGAGTTTGGCTGATCGAGGCCAAGTGACCAAAGTACTGCTGCAAGTAGGCATTGTCGGGCGATGTTGAAGCTGCTCGTGCCACTAGGAGGGTATCCGACAAAGACTGCTTCGCTTTACTGAGGATGGCATGAATGTGCTCCAGTTTATCGATATTGAGTAGCGGTACTGGACTCGACTGAATGAATGAGGGCATCACTCTGTCCAACTGATCAATCGACTGTTTAATGTTACTGACGCAAGGCACAACCACATTCCTGTTCTCCAAGGACAGATCGACCACAGAACTGAGGGATGGTTTCAGGTCAAAAGATGATATAGCCAATTCCTGCAGGTCTTCAGTGATCATATCCATCTTGATGAGCAGAGGCACCCAGTTTTGTGCCACCTCCAATCTGAGTTCCTGAGGCACCTGTTTCCACGTCTCCTGTAACCGCACAACACCTGGTGAGCATATTCCGATAGCAATCGCCATGAATCCAGCCAGGTCTCCTAGATCTCGACTGTGTTGAGCCGTCTTGATCCATTGCGCAAGCAACTTTGGTCTTCGAGAAGTGCTCTGGACAGACTGGGTGGCGATAAGGATATGGTGTGTGATGAGGACAGTCAAGAAGTGTGGGGAGCACATTGAAAAGACAAGCGAGCTCTGCTGCGATCGGCTCGTTCCTGCTGTGGGATACTGTCGCATGAAGTAGGCGGGATTGCTGAGCAACATCACAAAGTCCCCAGCCACGTGTAGTTGCGCGCAATGATAGGAAAGGACTTGCTCTGCAAAATAGGAGGGTTTCAGCTTCAGAAAGAGAGCTGGAGTCAATCCGGTAATGAGAACGTTGGATAGGTCCACGGATGCCTCACTAGACAGCGAAGACTGGACCGAACTGTCCGCGAGAGACTCCTCGGATATGCCGCTCTGATCGTGAAGTGCTGAGTCGATGGAGTTTAAAATGTCATTGGCGGCAGTGGAATTCAGCTTTCCCAGTAGGATGTCTTCCGTAAATGCGCGAATCGCCTCCAAACTATTTGAATCTGCAGACCTGAAGTTGATTCTTTGGACCATCTCCTGAATGAGAGCCTCGACTCTGCGAAGCATCCCTTCTGGGTTTCTGTTGGAGGCGCCAGTATTCTCTAAGCATATACAGCGTCTGAGCTCCTTCATGGTGTGCGAGACTGTTGTAAAGATAGGATATGTTGTCCCAAACACGTAAGCAAGATCAAGATCTTCTTTCGCGGTGTTGCCATGAACAAGTTCATGAATTAAGCCGTCAATGGATGCTCCTACTAAACGCTCCTTTCCTGTAACATCGTCAAGTCGAAGGGTCAGCTCGGGGTGTGTCGTTGTTTCACAGAATGCTCTGACGCGGTCCATTTTACGGCTATTGAGGGCAATGTTCCCAGATTCAGGGTGCATCTTTTGTGATTTCGGAGACTGGAGGGATATGGTGGAGTGGTTGGAATGAGCTGAACGGGGAGAAAGCGTGTCCTTGAGCACAAGATTTTCCACAGAACCTAGCAAGTGAAATCAGATGAGTATTGGCTTTTTTTTTGTAGGACGTGAAGCCTTGAGCAAGGCTTACCTCGGCCATTCGATGCTATACGCGATTGAGCTTGGTACATCTCCTTTACTCGATTAAACTTTGAATACCACTGATGCCGAACTTCCTGAGACGGCGGCAAATATAACAACCTCTCGGTATGCTCTTTGCCATCGATGTTCGAGGTGAGCACTAGCTCAAGTGTCGACGTTGTTTGATATATATGCGACGGGTGAGAGGCGTTGGTGTGAATCGAAGACACATCAGAGTCCCGGGAATTTCGTCCGATCTCTGAGGGGCTCCCAGTAACAGCAACTGTCGCCGGTGCCGCAAATGGATAGAATGTAGCAGAAGCAGACGGAACAGGGGAAGCCATATCGAGGGCCTCCACCTGCGACAACGGGTACGTCGCCTCGTGCTTCCATTTTGTAAAGTACCCGCGCTGTTTCTCTGATGGAAGATCAAAACTGCCTCGACTTCTTTGCTCCCCTTCACTGCCACGAGAGTCGCCGGATTTGTAGCTGATTCCTGACATCGACCCCTGTCGCTTCCCGGAAACTGTCTCTTGAGCATCACCCTTTTCGTGAGTTGCTGAACTGAATTTTATTGCGTCCTTGACCTTGGTTGATGTATATCGCACCCATTTTCGTTTACAGATGACCACGCTGTCCTCAAAGAGCAGCAGTGCAACGTGTTTCTTGAATTGCATTGTTAATCGATCAATCTCTGTGAAGCACTCGCCATACACATATTTCGTCACTGGTGGTGCAAACGCTTGCGCTCCCTGGCTTAGTGACTTGGCGTTGCCCTCGAACAAGAGTGTCCGCGTGGATGATTCAAAGTTGTAGGCTGAGAGTACCATGCCAGATTCATTCGCGATAGAGAGCCGTGGCGAGAGGATGCCACTGGACGAAGAGTGCTGCGGATGGTGATAACCTTGTTGATCACGATGTGCATGGTTTGACGAGAGATACTGGCGGTGGTGGTCCTTTGGACCCTGGAACTGCGGCCGCTCATCTGTAGACACAGGCTTATAAAAGTATAGTTTGGAGCTCTTTAAAACGACTTTGTACACTTTCCAGCCATGGCCCGTCTCTCCCGAATGGAGCTCCACCTTTTTGCTGAGGTAACCCTCTTGGAAGATGAGGCTGCCTGCACTAAGGTGCTTTTGCGCGTTTGGGTGCGACCCTACGAAGGGGCGATGTTGACTCTGATCTGTCGGCTGTGCAGTCTGTGTAGGAATTGGCGAAGGAAGGCTGTTGGGAGGGGCGGTAGTTAACACTGACTTTCCCTCAGAGGATGCAGGGAATGAGGGGCTTGCGGGTGAAACTGGCTTGCCCTGCTTGCCCAAGCCAACTTGCGATGGATCGGTCTGGGGCTGCCGCCGACTAGGAAGAGTTCGAGAAAAGAAGCGATGGGTGGAAGATGGATTTTGTGTAGCTGTCATTGGAGATAATGGTGGTTCAGCATGCGAGACCGCCGTCGTGGGTGGTGCAGGAGAGGCGCCAGGGCCGGATGGGCCGGAATCAATGGCCTGTGCGCCCTCGCTGGTGTTGGTTTTGTTCCTGTTGGCTCCTGAATTCCCGCCGAAAGAAGGTTCAGGTGACGATCCCTTGGTTTGCTCAGAGCCTTTCTTTGACTGAAGGAGGTCTCTCGCTGAGGACGTTAGCGAGGTCGACGCATCGGCCACAGATCCAAAGAGCCTGGCTTTAAGGTACGAGAAGGCTGATACCCCTCCACCACTACCACTGCCACTACCACTGCCACTGCCACTGCCACTACCACTGCTTCCAGCTACATTTTTGGAACCAAGGTCTGTGACATTCAATAGGTCACCTGCAAACGCACTGCCACTGATACTGCCGCCTCCACTGTTCGAGCTGGCAGTGCTGGTCAGAGTTATCTTTTGAAAGCCTTCGTGGGAGACGACTTTGCGAGGAGCAAGGTCGGACTGGCCAGTGATGGCGTTGCGCAAGTTGGCTAGAGAGGGTGAGTTCTTGGCTGAGGCTTCCTTTTTGGCATGGTTACTCATAATTGCCTGGCGTGTCTGCAAACCACCCAAGGAATGTCGTAAAGTTAGGATATCTGTTGATGCAAGGCACGACCACGAAGAACTTTTATCTGGACAAGGTGGGGCAGGTGCCTTTGCGGAGTGAAGTTGGGGATACCTTTCAGGCTGACAATTGCGGCGATAATGGAGTGGCTCAACGATGAGGATAGAGCTCCCTTTCTTTGGGAAGGCCGGGGGGCGGCTTGATGCTATTAAGTGGCGTGCTGCACTGGAAGACTGTAAGAGAGGGCGTAGGGCGAGAGGTCGGTGGCGAATGCAAGCAAGGGAGAGTGAAGACACGACACGGGAAAGACGGGAGGAGGAGAGAAAGACGCGGGGCAGGTGGGATGCAAGAGAGTGTGCGTGAATTGGGGTATGGAAGGGAGACAGGAATGGAATGGGGAATGGGCGAAGGAATGGAGAAATGCCGGGCGGGCAGCGTTGTGCATGTGCTGAGAGACAGAAAGAGAGAGAGAGAGAGAGAGAGAAAAAGGGGGAATGCGAGGAGAGACGAGAGAGCGAGAGGGCAACCAGGTCGTCGCGCTGTGTTGACGGACGCCATGATGCGACACACCCGACACACCGCCAGACAGCGAGCAACAAGCTCGCACACTGCGGCGAGAACGCACATCCATCCCTCCACGGACTGCAAGCAAGCCAGCCCTCGGGCAACGCCAACATCTTGCACACACTTTCGTTTTACGTGTGTGGGGCCTTGACTCAGACCAGTCATCGAAGCATCAATAGAGCTCAGACGATCGCCTTGTTCGTCTCTTTGTCCTTTTGTCTCTCTCTCTCTCTCTCTGCCTCTCCCTCTTGTTCTCCCGCTGCCGCTGTCAAGCCTCCATCGAGCCTCCATCGAGATCCACCTCACTCATCCGCCTCGTCCTTGCAGTGGTTCCCTCGATCACACAATTCCTCAACATACACACAATGTTCCCAGGGCAGCTCTACAAGACTGAATCAGGCCGCCTCTTCCATGCCGGCGCCATTGCCATAATCCTTGTCGGGTAAGCGCATTTCCCTCAGCCTTCATTTCCACTCTTGGACTTGCTCTCGCTGTTTTTCTGATTCTCCTCAGCCGCGCTCCGAGACTCACTTTGAAAAAAAAGCTGATCCTTCTCTTCCCTCTCGTTCTTGCCCAGCCTGCCTGCACGCGGCAAAACCGCCATCTCTCGATCGCTCTATCGTTACCTCCGCTGGCTTGGAGTCCAGACGGAGGTGTTTAGCGTGGGCAACTACCGCAGGCAGATCATTGGTGTCGAGGTCACCAACGACTTCTTCAGTCCAGGTACATATACTACGGAACAACCCAGGGTGTCATCCTCCGGCTTCTTCTAGCAGCTCCAGAGTGGCCAGGCATCTTCAACGGCTTGCAGCTAGGCCAAGACTGCCAGCTAGTCCCCTGCTGTTAATCTGATCGGTTTAACGGGCGTGTTGCAAATAAGCTGGCAATTGACCTCGATGTTTATACTTCTTTTACCCCTTCCCCTGTCTTATCTTATCTCTCTGCACTCTATCTCCTCTCTGATCACAAATCAACCACGATGCTTGGATCAACCGTCCCCCTTTGGCATGCGCATCGATTTGCCAAACACAACTGCTCTTGCGTACGTGCGCACATCTCCGATGGGCATTGGTGAATTATTGTCTCCACCAGCCAACAAGGTCACCGCGGACCTGCGCACGAAGATAGCAAATGCTTGTCTTGACGACATGGTGCAGTGGTTTGCCGCAGGAGGGCAGGTCGGAATCCTTGATGGAAGCAACACTACCGAGGAGCGGAGGCAGGAACTCGTCGAGCGACTCAAGGCTTGCAACGTCCACCCCATGTTCATAGAAACAATCTGTGATAATCCCGACATCGTCGATGCCAACATCCGCAGCGTCAAGGTTTCGTCTCCCGATGTATGTTATTCTGCACCCTCTCTTCACCTTCCCTCTCTTGTATACGCCCCTCCATTATCGTGCTTCGCCGATGAATCTAGCCAAGGATCGCTCTCATCGGCTTGTGTGACGGATACCAATTACACCAATGGCAATCTAACAACATTTCGCTATCTTTCTCAGTATGTAGGATGGGACCGAAGCGATGCTGTCGAGGACTTTAAGCGCAGAATCGAAAACCATGTGCCGTTCTACACTACCATCACTGACCTCAGCCTCAGCTTTGTCAAAGTCATCAATGCAGGAGAGAAAATCATTGTCAATAATGCACAGGGGTTCCTTCAGAGCAAAATTGTCTACTATCTCACAAACTTGCATATATCCCCAAGGACTATATATTTCGCCAGGGTGAGTCTAATTGTCGCTAACAATGAGCTCGGGCATATTCATCTATCTGTGGCATCTACTTAGCGTCTCTAATATCCCCTGACACATATTCTCGAATTCGGGTGACTTTAGAATGGCGTGTCGCTCAATGAGAACTCGTGCCGTACAGATGCGCCCCTGGCGCCTGCTGGACATAGATACGCAGAGAACCTCAAAAATTTTCTACTAACTCTTCGTGAGAGAAGTACGTCGTCATCACCGACCTCTTCCAGTGCACCAGAAACACGGCGACAGCTTACGGTATGGACTTCGTCTCGCAAGAGAAGTTTCCAGACCGCTGCCCACTTCCTGGATCACGAAGAAATCGTTGTTAGACAACGGAGTGTCTTGGCAGAACGGAATCCAGGTGTTTGCGACCAAATGACAACACAGGAGATCAAAGAAAAATATCCCGACGAATGTCAGCGTGCCATCAAAGACCCCTATCGGCACCGATTCCCACGTGCTGAGGTAAAGCCCTGCTCACTAGATATCTTACTCTGTCACCATCGAATCGCATTGGCGATGCTAACAGGCGTAGCGTGTCTTTGCATAAATAATCTATGCCAATGATAGTCGTACTACGACCTCGCCAATCGATTGGAAAAAGTCCTTTTGGAGCTGGAAAGAGAAAAAAACGACGTCCTCATTGTTGCTCACGAGAGTGTAATCCGATGCCTTTATGGATATCTCCATGGTCTTCCAGAATCGGTACGCACCTCGTCTTGCTTTAAGGCAAAGATGCGAGATCACAGGACTCAACACATTGTTTATGGTTGACTTGGTACCACGACTTGTAGGAAATCCCAAGCCTCGATATCCCAGAAGGTGTGCTGCTGGAACTGACGCCGACGGCATATGCCATCGAGGAGAAGCGGCACCAGGTCCCAGATACGGTGGCGAGTGTCAACTGGCAACAACAGGCAGCCAACTTGATGTCACTCGCTGGAAACGTTCCTTCGTCGCCCGGGTTCATGGATCACTACTTGCCAGACTCGTTCTCTGCGTCCTCGCCATCGTCTTCAACAGCTACTCTTTCATCGACAGCATCTCCTACGTCATCGGGGAAGCAAACGGAGCAAACAGAGGTCCTGAGATAAGGGTCACCACAGCGTCAGCGGCTGTAGTCTTGTCAGAAGAGTTGTTAATAAATGGTTTATTCGATGTGCTATTTAGTCACTCACTTCGGTTAAATAAGTGACGGGGAGAGAACTTAAAAAAAAAGTGATGTTGCTTAAAACTAGACTGACTCTTCCGTTCCAACGATGGTCCTGCCCAATCTGGCCGTTTGTTCAAAGGATTGCAATACAGTAACCATCGCCTCTCTCGAGTTCTTCAGATTGCTCAAAATAATGCCAAGCAAAGTCTTGCTAATCAAGAAAAGCCTTTCGACTAACGTTGTTCAAGCTCAGCATGTCCGTATCATAGGCCCTCTCAATGTCGCTCATATACTCACGCGTACGTCTTCCGTAGGCTCTAGGCACCTCAGACGCATTGTCTCTCCTCTTGAGACTTTCAGGTCTTGGTGTGTGAACGCCCTTGCTGGAGGGCTTGGTTGAGGAAGACGCCATGTTCGAGGAATTGTACCGACCGCTTTCGTTTATAGCGGACTTGCTTGAGTTCGCTTAGGTCGAAATGTACTTCCTTGGATGTTTCTACTTGAGTCGAGTGGGCATTGATTGCGACCGAATGTGCCTCAGATACAGCCAGGGTGCTGCCGAGTCCGCCTCGCTTGCAGTCCCAGTATCGGAAATCCAGCTATCGAATGCTGCGCCAATGGGTCTGGATCCCCTAGTGAAATCCTATCTTCAGCGGCGGTGTCAACTTCCAGCTCCAGGTCATTTGGATGATCTCCAACTAGTTCACCAAGATCCAGCGAAGGAGACCTTGGAAGAAAGGGCGAGTAGTCCTAGCGGAAACGTGACCTGCGAACCGGATGCGCCATTTCCGTGAATGGAGGCGAAGCGGGATCTTCAGATGTTTCGCCGGCGACAACATGAAGCTGAGTGCCGAGAGACCTTGTGTGGGACGGCGTCGAGATAGTCTATATAAACATCGATTTTACTCTCATTTAGATGGCCACGTAAGAAAGGCCCAGCAGACAAGCCGTAAGTGGGGTGCTTAATAAAACAGGGCAGCATACCTTCGCTGCTCAGCGTCTGTAGAGCGTGGCGTCAGACGTGCTTTGGCATTTGTATTTGAATATAACTACTGTATCAAGGCGCGGGTAGGCGAGTGGGAAGTGAGCAAACTTTCGCGCTCCCCTCGATGCTACATGGGTGCCTTGACCCTATGTTCTGCGAATGCTCAAAGTCCCCGGTGGAGAAATAAACATGCTGCAGTCGAAGTCGTGCTCAAGCAGTTTCGATCAGATGTCACCAGGCGTCAAGTATCGCAAAATAGCCGCTCAGATACGACAGACGATGCCTGCACTGATAAATACATCCGCGCAAGATAACAAATACAAAGGCAGTTGTTCGTGGCACTCGGCGCCCTTTTTCTCTTCCATGCCGGAGGGTCCAACTTCTACTATGCCGTCTAGGAGGACATGAAGTCACGCCTAAGATTAGTATACTCATCAAGGCTATTGCTCTGCTCTTTTGCTCTTAACCACCCTCCACATCAAGTGGACGGTGGCCTGCTGCGTGTCGTGGCTGCCATGTACAGTACATCACCGGCAACTTCGCAAATAAAAATTCCGGAGAACTAAAGAGACTGCGGGTCTGCTAAGTGGGTTATGCTCTGAGAGGTGTATGAATGTAAGTAGGTTTGGTAAGCGTAGCAAACAAGATATCGAGCAAAGCACAGGAACGTTATTGTACCGCACAATTCACCCGACTGCGGTGTTGAAACGATTACGAGATGCACAGGGAACAGGGCGGATGAAACGCGGTAGGCGCGGTAAAACAACATGTATTTGGTGGTGGCAATGCGGTATGGAGGTAAACAAATCAGACAGGGGGGGCGAAAAAGGAGGCGAACGGACAAAGGGAAATTTATTGAGTTTGAATTTTTTAATTTGACTGAAACGCGTTGGATGGTCGCATGGCCGGCAGATGTATGTCATTGTTGTGTATCCTCCTTTGTTTGTACAAACTCGCCCCTTCTCACCCCCATTTTTGTTGTTTTGTGATATTCCTGCAGACTCGCACATGGCCTCTTCTCTTCTCAGCAGAACTGTAATACGGCAGAAGAGAACATTAATCCGAATCACAGATTGCGCAAGGAGGAAAGTGTATGGGTACTCCGTTGTTTGAGGCAGTGGCTGCACGCTGCCTCGTCTCACTCCCTAGTCCAAGCATAAGGCTGGGTGTGCACCACACCTCTCTTCGTCTTTCATTCCCTTTCTTTTGCATTCCTTTGCTTTTTATTTCTTCTTTCTCTTCACTGCCTCTCTAGATTTCTTCGCACTCTATAACTAATTCCTTGCATTCGCATTCGTATTCCTCACTGCAACCAACACTCCCAGCTTTCTACACAACTCCGTCTTTTACCTGTCTATAATCGTCTTTTCTAGATCAGCTCCAACCTCCCATCGCAGCATCTCCTTTCCTCCGTCCTCGACCTTTTTTTTCCTAGTCCAACGTTTCTCTTTACTTTCATATCCAGCAACGAACCCAGCATTCCCTTGAAGAGTCTCATCACCACACTCATTTCCATAATTCTGTTGTAGACAAGCATCCACTCCCTTCTTGTCACTCTTCAGCACATAACCAGCATCTCAATTTGTACGCATCCTTCGTTTCTTCAAAGTCAACCATCCTTTCACCCCATCCAACATCATGTCTTCAAATATCCGTTCCCATTCACGACAAGAGTCTTTAACAGACAAGTTCATGCGATCTATCTCGCCACCTCCAGCCATGAACCGCGATCAACCCTATTCTGTAGGTCTTCCCCTATATACTAATACGTAGTTTTAAGCTTCATTGTCAACTTGGAACTCCTTCGCTGACGATAAACAACTATTCTCTGATTAATATTCCAGGGCCACAAACAATCAGATCTTCACGACAACCATACTCAGCAATACCTGCAGAACTACCTTACGCCCCCCAATTTCCTTGATCAGGAACACAGAGCACCATCACCATCAAAGAAAACATCCAGCAACAACTTTCTACGGAAGGCACGTCAGGCTTCGGATACGGCCTTTAGAAATGTTCGCCTCAACCGCAAGACATCTGACAGTAACTTAAACACGACCTGGAAAGACGAGTCCCCTGACTCCACCGGTGTGTATGAACAGAACCCAAGGGTTTACCTCTACCAACAACAAACAAGCAATAATCCTCCCCCTCGCCCGCAGCATTCTCGACCACATTCTGATGACAATGTGTCTGCGGACTGGGTCACGAATAACCAAATACTTCATTCCGAGCCCACTCAACATAATGACTGCAACGATCCACACCAGCTACACAGCACAACTGAACGATTGCGACGGAATGCATCGCTACCCGATATGAAGGTAGAATACAGCAAAGATGGCAACGAGCCAGCACCCGCTAGACCAGCGTCGCCTGCGAATATCTCTCCTGGGCAAGCAACGAACAGCAGTCAAAGTCGTCCTAGAGTTCAGCCCCATCATTTCATCGCCACTGCCATGTCGAATGAGCCCGTTTCAGCTAGTAGTCTTGACGGAGGCGAATCCGACCTTTCTCAGCAGTTGTGCAAGGATCAGGTCTATAGACCTGAAACGCCTCTAAGAGGCTCTTCTCGCACGGCACGCACTCGTCCCAATAACCCTCAACAGACCTATAAAGACCAACACCGCCAGCTCCCGAAAAGTCAGTTGGAGCAGCGAAAGGGACTTTTAGCAAGACACCAGATCCTGTCTGATGAGTCCCTATCAAAAGACGTCAAGATTCGACTGTCCCAAGATAGCAAAGATTTCCCACCCGCGCCTCCAGCCCCCCTACAAACCGCCTCCAGAATTCGCCACAGAACCGAAGGAGGCGATGGAGAGAGCTCTCCTCTTCCAGACCTTCCTGCGGCTAGCGAGACGCTGATGAAGATCGAGAGTAGCGGACTCATCCCCCAGGATGTGCTTAAAAACATGGACCCCAAGGACATGAAGAGGGCAATGATGGCCACGGTAATCGCAAGTCGCGTCTATAAGGTCATGAGCTCAGAACAACTCGAGATTCTGAAGAAGGTACGATTAACTGATTGAAATACGTCCAGTCAACTCCCGATCTTAAACTTCTATAAAACTCTAACAGTTTCTGCTACTTGACTACTGCAGGAGCAATGCGAGCTGGAAGATTTCGTTGAATCCATGAACGTTGCGCTGCATATCGAAATCCGCATGCGCGATGCCTCCCACTCCTTGATTCGACTTCACGAGAATAGTTCCAACTTGAATGCTGTAAAGATTGCATCAAGCCAACTCAATGCAACGAGTAGAAAGATGGACGATATTTTTCAAAAGACGCAGCAGGCTATGTGGCGGTTGATGACGATCCAGCGACTCCTGCTTCAACACGAGAGCGCCATTTTGAACGCGGGCCTTAGGCGGCTTGATAGCGATAACCGCGAGCTTTCGAGGACTGTCATGCAACTGGATGAAGCGCGAGGTCAGGAGAAGGAGGAGAAGATCAAGTGGAAAAAAGAGCACAACCGTCTGAAGTTTCAAAGCATGCTCCTTCCAGCGACGCCAGTTTCCGAGACCTTTACTGATGGCAGGGGACCTTCAAATCCAGAAATGCAACAGGTGTTACATCAACACCAAACACAACTGGCCTCGATGGAACAGTATGTCAAAAGCCTCAACGATGATGTTTTACAAAAGGACGAGAAGATCGTAGACGTGACGAACCAACTCCAGGCTGTAAAGCATTGGGCAGATGACTTTCTGTCGGCAGTCCAAGGTGGCAAGTCTGCTCAGACGGAGATTGGTCTGTCCGCATCCAACGACACTCTCCAAGCGCAGCTTCATCGTTTGCAGTCCTCTATTGAATTCGAATTCAAGGGGATGCACCTCCAGGTTCAGGAATTTAAGTCCATGGCTAAGGTTAACAATTCCAAGAAATCGGCCCATTCACGAACACAGTCGGCCCCCGCCAACGACCCTCGTCCTGAATCCCATATGAACCGCGTCATTTCAGAGGCGCAGCGTCAGGACAGACGCGCTCGCGCTTCCAAGTCGCACTCTCGCAAAGGCTCTGATCTTCAAAGTGTCCTTCACCAGAGTCTCTTGGAACTCGACCGCCAAATTCTGCTAGAGGACAGCCACAGCGCTCGTTCGAGTCGATCTTCGTCAACGTCAACGAATAGTACAGCGTTCTCAAATGACTCTTTCGACCGCGTCCCTACGAATATGAGCCGGAATTCCTCGGGTAGCACTAGTGGTAGCCAAGGAAGCAGTGCCCGAAGCAGCGGTTCGAGCTCCGACGAAGACACGGCAGTGGAGGAAGATACCAGCAAAGAGATTGATCGACTTAACTCGATCATGGAGGAGTTGAGGCAGTTAGCCGCAACAAGAAACGTTAATGTTACTGTAGACAATAAATAGTAATGCGAAGTAGCAACTGTCTCTCCTATCTCAACATATGCAATATGCACATCATACACGCCCTTTTCTTCTTTTCTTGCAGCGCAAATGATGGGCACGGACAAGTGGCGACATGGTGGCAAAAGGAGTCAAAGCCACAAGTGCGATGCACTTTATGCAAAAGTCGAGTAACCCAGAGCCTAATGCATTCCACATCATTCTGCTTGACGATCAGAGACCGCGTCTTACCGCAATCAAGTCATGCAGCCGCCATCACAACCCCCACCAAGCCAATTCCTGGTTCCCAAAGAGCCA
Organism: Dissophora ornata; assembly: GCA_025201705.1. NCBI lineage: Eukaryota > Fungi > Mortierellomycota > Mortierellomycetes > Mortierellales > Mortierellaceae > Dissophora > Dissophora ornata. The sequence goes on from MU616577.1 coordinate 82,523, forward strand.
GCGAGGCCCAGGGTCCATTCAGGCGCGTCCATTGCCTCGACGACCTCGGATCCCTCAGCCTCATCCGCCACATCCCAACCTCCGCTTTACATATCTACTGAAACACCTGCTGAATCCAGCACTACTGGCGCTCTTGTTGCTGATAGTGTGGTAGACGTTGAGCCATCCCAGGATGAAACTACAGGAGTGATTTTCTATAAGAGACCTATCTTTAACCCCTCCCAGATGGACCCAACTCAGCCGACTCAAATAATGGAAAGCCTAGATGAGCTTCCTGACGATCAGGCCAGGTTGGTTTTAGCGCGTATGCACGGCCATGGAGCCACCATGGATGCCGAATTGGGTGCAGAGAGGGACACCTACGTGTTCGGCACATCGGCAGACTGCGACGTCATTATCAATCATGCCCACTGGCCCCGACTCACTGGAAACATGGCCTTGAAGCGCGAGCCTTGGTTCAAACTATCATTGGTAAGCAGGGCTATTTTGCTACCGTATTCAGCACTTTGTGGGTCGTCAGCCATGGCGAGATTGCGTGATTAACGCGGCGTTTCATGATCGATGTCACACTGCAGGAACCTAATAGAGGCGGCGAAGGCATCAAAGTCTTTATTGAAGATATCAGGTAGTTTTCACGAACAATGGGCTGCATGCGTATCATGTGCAGTACATCTAGAATCAAGCAAACCAACCACAGCGTTCAATTACATATTTGCTTCATGGGAATAGTACCTCAAAGGTCCTTCTGAATGGGACGCCACTGCCAAAGCAGGAACGCAGATTTCTTCAATGGGGCGATGTGATCAAGGCGGAGAACATCATCGGCAAAGCGTTATTTCAATACTCCTACAAGATGGCCAACGACACAGATCCCACCGGCAATATTGTTAAGACCGAGAAGTCGAAATACGAAGTGGAGCGGCTCCCATTTGCTGGCGGGGGATATGCTCAGGTTTATAAAGCCTTCGATACTAAGAGCACCAAGCTTTATGCCTGTAAAGTCATCGATCGCCTTATTCGTGAATTGAACGCGCAGGAGCGCGACTGCATTGCGCATGAGGTAGCCCTTCTCCCAGAGTTGAATCACGTAGGTCTTGCATTGAATATTTGTCGTTATTTTCTTTCTCCTTGGCCTCGAACTATGAAGGCAGAATCTTCCGTTTCTTCTGCTTATGATGTTGGTTCGGATTTAATGACAATAGGAAAACCTTCTCCGCTTCCATGACTCATGCCAGAGCGGTTACAGAACTTACATATTCACTGATTACATTGACGGCATCACTTTAAGCGAGCGTAACACTCGTTGTCCCTACTGGTCAGAGTTCGAGGCGCGACATATATTTAAGCAGGTCTGCGAGGGCGTCAAGTACTTGCATCTAAAAAATATCGTGCACCGCGACATCAAGTCTGAGGTACATTGTTTCTCCATCTTGAAGTCAATCTTCGATGCTACTATGAAGTAGAGACTAATAGCTCGACATTTTTTGTTGGTTACGTTAGAATATCATGGTTACTGAAGGCAGTAAAAGGGCTGTACTTATCGATTTTGGTAGGCTTGGATCGATATGTCCACGACCAAGGATAGTGGCGATCAGCTATAGCGGTCACTCTAATTTCTGATGATTTCTCGTACTTTGTCCTCTGCATGGCGTAGGACTCGCCCGTGACGCGAAAGCTCATCCTGTACTGACGACTTTTTGCGGGACGAACTCTTATATGGCACCCGAGACCGCCCTTGGACAGGAGAGCAATGGATATGGAGCGGCTGTCGATATCTGGGCTTTGGGTGTCGTGCTCTTCAAAATGTAAGTTTGTTCATTAAAAAATCGCGTTATCCTGCCTCCAACCCCTCGAAAGTACTCATTGCTTTTGGTTACTCTTTTTATTAAGGCTCACCACGGTATACCCATTCGACACGGACTCTTACCTTGAGAAGCCAGATGGGTCAGTGTCGAGACAAGGGGACAAAGTGGCGGGACAAGGAGATGAAGTGACGGGACAAGGAGACGAAGTGGCAGAACAAGGAGATGAGGTGGCAGGACAAGGAGACGAAGTGGCGGGACAAGGAGACGAAGTAGCGGGACAAGGAGACAAAGTGGCGGGACAAGGAGACGAAGTGGCGGGACAAGGAGACGAAGTGGCGGGACAAGGAGACGAAATGGCGGAACAAGGAGACGAAGTGGTGGGACAAGAAGACGAAGTGGAGGACAAGACACCGGAATTAGAAATCGCATACAGCGCAGGGCGTGGTGATCGCTTCAAATTAAATTGGCGTTCAGTTGTGGATAAAAAAGTGCCAAGGGGTCCTGAAGGTACTGTATTCGATACATGTATATGAGGAACAAACAGCCCCCCATTGTCGAACATCTGACACTAACCGCACTATCCATTCCTAGTCAAACGGTTACTCGGACAGATGCTCATCATTGATTCGACAAGACGACCCGATATTCAGATGGTGCTTATAGATGACTGGGTTCGGATGATGGATGAAGAGCTGCTAAAATATGACGTAAGGGTTGGATAAAGAGAGTATATTTAATTGTCCAAGTTTCTGTCTATGGCTCGATCTAACGATAGTCGCGTGCATTGATTGGTCTTCATAGGTCGTTCTTCAGCAGGGATCAACAGAAGAGTTGTCAAAGGCAGATAGCTCTGCAAAGCCACCGCCAGCCCCATGGGGTGAGTTGGTTATCGTTCCTGGAAGTACTGAGGATGCTCCTCGACGAATAGAGTTAACTAAGAAAACAATGTGGCTCGGAAGAGACCCAAATGGTAAGCTTGTATGCTGCTGTGATTAATGATGCTGCATTGAGAGGATGCAGGCGTTAATTTTACTAAAAAATATTCTAGAGGTGGACATTGTTCTCGGAAAACATCTTTTCCTGAGCTCAAAACAATGCCTAATTCATCATAAAAAAAAAGACGTCTTTGTCTCGGATGCAAGGTATGCAGCATTGCCAATCACGAGTGAGGCCTATATGGCTACATGAAAGGTGAATATGACCCTAACCAGTATTTATCCGCCATGAATTTCGTTGAATCAGTCTCAATGGAGTTTTTGTCAACAATTTGAAGGTCAACATTGGCAAATCATGCCAACTCTTTACTGGAGATATACTTGGCCTTATAGTCCCACCTGTGGACCGGGTCTCCTTAAACAACACGCAAGGTATTTTACCTGTGAATGGGTGAGCAGGATCAAGCGAAATCCACTATTACTAGTATTAAGAAAAACTTTGTTCTCCAGAACCTTTCAGACGATACTTGAAGTATACGGTCACAATCTTTGGAAAATCAACTCCAACGGAGGATGAGTTAATTCATAGGAAGTATCGCGATAGCAAGATCAAGGAATCAAGCCATTCTCGCGAGGAGAAACAGAAGTCGCCTCGGACGCGTGTTGCCTGGGGAATACTGAAGCCCTTCGGTGATTTAAACCACAAAGACGAGGAACTGACAGAGATGGAGACTAAAATAGGCAGAGACCATCGTAAGTTTGTTTTGTTGTTGTTGATATGCATTCTGTTCCAAGGAGGAGCATTCGCGTTACGTATTGGATGGATGAACCTTGAGGCCCTGGGATCTAATGAAATTGCAACTATGTGGCTTTTTTTTTACCTATGCACCTAGACTGCCATATTATCGTGAGGCTTCCCCTTGTGAGCAGATGTCGTAAGCTATTTCTGTTCTTCATATTGGGGTGCGAGTAAACACAGTTGAGTTATTTGGCTTTGACGGAGACCTTTTTCTAACAACTGAATGACAACTAGATTGTATCCTGGAGTACATCCAAGACGAAAATAAGGCCTATATCAGGAATAACAGCCATAACGGGACATTCCTCAATGGAGATGTGGTTACAGGGCGCACGCAGTTACGAGATGGCGACCAGATTTCCATGCTTGATCGCCGCAATGGTATTCTTTTTTGTTTTTTCTTTTTTTTCCTGCCACCCATGTGAACAGCATAGACACACTGCTGACGCAACGTTCTTTTTTTATATTCTTTTTCTTTTGGTCTTTAGCTCCTGACGACAAGAAACAAATCCTCGGATTCACTTTACATTTTACACAAGCTATCTTTCCTCCACAACGTATTAAGCGAGTGAAAATAGAGAGCCATTCATAGGATTGAAATGAACGCGTGCAATGAGACACGAAGTATAAATTTTATTAAGACATGCGATGTAAGCGTTTACCTTACGTCAATTTTATTTTTTTATTTTTTTTCTGTTGTTCTGCTGTGTACAGGCACGATGTATAGAGAAGCGCACTCGGTGTAAATCAAATCTCCAACACCTTTTCCTTCATCACTGCATCAACATCATGAACTACGAAGAGGACATCGATATCGCCTCCGAGGTCGACCTGGTCGTGAGCGCATACCCCGTCCAGGATGATGGCCTTGATGAGGAACTCTTGGCTGCTGGTAATACTCTTTCTGTCTGTCGATGCAATCTTTCATTGATCAGAACGCCACCATGCTGCCTTGATCCAACATGTCAGAGCAACCCTCCTCTTTCGATCACCAGGACCCCTTTGACGGTTGAAGATTGATGTCACTCTACAGTCCACGGATGTGACGCCATGGACGTGCAGAATATGATAACGGGAAACAGGGACACAACGATATAGGAACGAGTGGATCTCGAGTATTTTGGGAACTGACGACCATAGACAATGAACGCCTTTCTAACGTATCTTCATTTCTGGCATATATCCACTAAAAATCGTCGCGAACGACAACTCTCAGATCAGACCTCGCAGCAGTACCAGGAGGTTCAGATCCCAGAAGTGGTCAAGAACTTTATTGTGTTCTTCCACCGCAACGTTCTGGAGAACAACGTGTACGAGCTTCACTCGATCTATGAGCACTCGTTCAACAAGTTGACCGAGAAGTTCTACGCCAAGGAGTCCTGGCCTGAACCCGAGGCAATCTCGCCTTTGGTCAACGATGGTAAAGCAACTCATCTTGATCGAGCAATGTACAGGCGGGACACGTTGACCTGTATTGTACTGACCTAACTTGTCTTCGCCTATACTCAAACAGACCAGGTCTTCTTGACCTTGTACCGCGAGCTCTACTACCGCCATATTTACTCTCGCCTCACCCCCACCATTGAGCACCGCTTCCACTCTTACGAAAACTACTGCGACCTCTTCAACTACATTCTGAGTAAGTGGCACTATTCTTTTAATCGCAGTATTTGTTTGCCTTATTGTCGGCAATTGCATCCCAGGAAAGGTGCCCATCACTGACCAAACCATATGACCGTATTCACTGCATCAGACTCGGAAGGACCCGTTGCTCTGGAGCTTCCCAACCAATGGTTGTGGGATATCATTGACGAATTTATCTATCAGTTCCAGTCGTTCTGCAATTACCGCAATCGCATCAAGAACAAGACGGACGAAGAACTCGCATTCCTTCGCGACAACTCTCAGATCTGGAGCTGCTACAGTGTATTGAACGTCCTCTATTCGTTGATCCAGAAGTCGCGCATCACGGAGCAGTTGTTGGTCTCGAAGAACGGCGGCGACATGCAGGAGGCTGCAGGAGAGTATGGATCTCGCCCTCTTTACAAGATGTTGGGATACTTCAGCATTGTTGGTTTGCTCCGCGTTCATTGTTTGCTTGGAGACTTTACCCTGGCCCTCAAGATGATGGACAACATTGAGCTGAACAAGAAGCAGGCGTTATTTGCCCGTGTCACGGCATGCCACGTCACCACCTACTATTATGTTGGGTTCGCCTATATGATGATGCGCCGCTATGCCGACGCCATCAAGGCCTTCTCCCACATCCTCACCTTCATTAACCGCACCAAGCAGTACCACACTCGCTCCTACCAGCACGATCAGATCAACAAGAAGGGCGATCAGATGTACGCTCTCTTGACGATGTGCGTGACCCTGTGCCCCACTCGCCTGGACGAAAACATTCACAGCCAACTGAGGGAAAAGTACGCTGAGCAGTCCAACAAGTTGTCAAAGCCTGAGGAAGCTATGCAGGTCTTTGAGGAGCTTTTCCTTTTTGCTTGCCCCAAGTTTATCTCACCCAACGGACCCAACCTGGATGACCCCGAGGTTATGAACTTGACCCCCTTCGAACCTGTCCAGCATTACACCAAGATCTTTTTGTCCGAGGTCCGCCACTCGATCCTGTTGCCAACTCTTCGCTCTTACTTGAAGTTGTACACAACTATGGGCAACGCCAAGTTGGCCTCGTTCTTGGAGATTGATCCCGAGCAGCTTCGCACATTGTTGATGATGTCCAAGATCAGGAGTCGTCAGATGAAGTGGGTTTCTGGAACGCTTTTGGAAGGAGAGTACCAGGGTACATCTGATTTGGATTTCTGCATGAAGGAGGATATGATCCACATTTCGGAGTCGAAGGTTGGTCGCCGCTATGGCGACTGGTTCTTGCGCAACATCAACAAATTCCAGGATATTCTTGGCGGTTTGGAGCTCACCACCAAGGCTTAAGGGGGGATACCTGTCAGGAAGAGTTTTTTTTTTTATTTTTCGTAGAGAGATAAAGACGCGTTTTTGAGTATGGGCATGAGCTGCTGGATGGATAGCGAATGAAAAAGCGGAATAAAAAAAATAATGAACATCACGGTTCCACATAATTTATTTTGCCACCAATTTTTGAACAGAGAGACATGTTTTGCCTTTGATTCCATCATTCCATCATTAACGCCTACATTAACAGACCCCAGGCAAGGACACATCGGCTACACCAATAAACATCACAGCTGAACAAGAGGAGACAAAGACAACGGACAGTGAGTGAGCGATATCAGGCTTACTTGTGTTGCATAGGAGTAAAATGAACACCTCCATCACTCTTCAGTCCAGTGGCGACGGCAACCCTCAATTGACGGACAACACAGCCCATTCAGAGAATCATAATGTGGAACAGGATCAAATGACACCTAAAGGCAACATGATCAATGAAGTTGAAGCTGAAGATAGTCCCGCGGCACCACTTTCTCGGCCTGTGAGATTCAAAATTAGAATATCCGACCTGGACTATTACATGGTGGAGCCTGGTCCTCTGGACCTCGACATATCTCGGTTTCTACCCCCAAGTTGCCCAGTTCTCAAAGTCCCTGTCGTCAGAGTGTACGGAGCGAATGAGGCTGGACAAAAGACGTGTCTCCACATCCATCAAGTATGTCGCTGTAGGGCAGCTGGACGCAGATGCTCTGACTGATTTTTCCTTTAAAATATTGGTGGCGTTTAAGATCGATTCATCTTCTTGGCTCTCACCCATCCGATATACTGCGCGACATGTTGTAGGCATACCCGTATTTCTATGTACCTTATGAAGGGCCATTGGAACCGTCTCAGTGTATGTTTTCCTATGTCAGCTCAGCGAAGTAAACGGCGACTCTAATATATCCTCCATCTATGCAGACCTTCTAATTATCAGAGAAATTGTTGATAGTACAAATATATATTCATCAACTGGGCAGCAGTTTGAACCACGCGGCTTGCATCACCTTCAATACGCCTCAGGATCTGCGGAAGTCTCAGTATGTTGCAGCCATTACGCCGGTCAAGGGAGTACCATTTTACGGATATCATGTCGGATACTCGTGCTTTCTCAAGATCTATCTGTTCAACCCGGATTTCGAGAGTCGCATCGTAGATTTGATGCGCAGCGGCGCTATCATGGGAACGCGTTTCCAGCCATTCGAGTCCCATATACCATTCAGATTGCAGTTCTTCATCGACTTTAATCTTTACGGCATGGGATGGCTCGAACTCGAGGAAGCGCTTTTGAGAAATGAGCTCCCAAGTAAGAAGCGAAAAGACGACGGCGACGAAGTAGCTTTCAGCCATAAATACAAATTCTAACGTAGAGCGCGAAACACTCCTAGTTCCAAGGATTGGGGACCATCCGAAACGTCTTACCAGAGCATCTGTTTCAGATACGCGGATCTGGTCCCCGGACAACGACCCTGGTCGAATGTCTCATTGCGAAATTGAAATGGATTCGACGGTTAATAGAATAGTGAACAGGGATCGAGCGCCAGAGCGGAGAATGCACCAATCTCTAGAAGAGTGCTTCAAGTCGCCTTCATTAACAGCTCAAGTCCCGTCCATGGCGGGTCTTTGGGAGGTAAGGCGCAATATCTTCAAACCATGTTCTGTCTGCATCCCGCAGCTTGCGTGAGTCACTAACCTTAGTGCACCTTATGTAGGATGATGCAAAGAGGAGAGCAGCCAACAATCTCCCTACTCAAGAGCTGCCAAAAACCCAGATCCGAGACGCTGTGAGTATTCCTTGGCTAAATGATGACCTCAATAAGCGGATGGTGGCGGATTTAGTACAGGAAATCATGATGAAGAGCCAAACAAAGACGCCGACGCAGGGCGATTTCGATAACTATGAAGTCGACGAAAACCCGCAAGTGGAGTCCTTCATGACTGCATACGAGAGCGTCGACTTTCTGTGTCCTCGCACGACAGTTGACCCGGATGAGTCGTTTGAGGCGCGCTCTCAGATGACGCAGGAGACATCGTTTGTATATGATGAAGCCGATAGCTCTATCCTCGTCGACGAATCCATCATATCTAATGCGGTAAGTTGACATTAGCGTAATGAAATGATGGATGTAATTTTATCCGCATAACTCATACAGCCGCTTGTTCTTTATAAATAGGTTGGAGACTTTGGTGAGGACAACATGGACACCCGAAGAGAGATTTTAAATGGATTGGCTGGACTGGTAGGCATTGAGGAACAAGACGAGGATGACGATTTCCCGCTCCCAGATATGGAAAACTTTAGGGACGAGGATTTCATCGACGAAGCAGACCTTTGGGATGATATGGATTCATCAGATACAGATATTCGTGAGGAAACTGCGGAAATCGGGCAGGATGCCAAGGTGGATCCTAATATCCCGCAGTTTGATGGAGGCGGAGACGGTGACGATTTTCGGCTTAGTAAACAGAAGCGCAAGACAGCCGCGGATGAATGGAGGAAAGCCACCGAGGGTGCAGGTAGAAAGAAGGGCCGACCTTCGTCTTCTCCTTCATACGCTTCTAAGAAAACGACCAACCGCCAAAGGATTTCACCCTGTATCCCGGATGTGTCCGACGACCCCATCGTGGTTGACGATGACGATGCCGAAGACGATATGTGGGACTTTTCTCGCAAACCGAAAGCTGCTTCCGAGCAGCACAGTCGATCGAGGCCAGATGTATTGCAAAGTCAGCGACCCTCGCTCAAGCTGCAATACAACTACCCCGAACCTGCCTCACCTGACCGGGAATACTTTCTGTCCAATATCGATGAAATGTGGTCCTCGCCGTCGCCACCGCTGGAAAAACCTTCGTTCTTTTATTCTCCTCCTCGCCCAATCTCCCCAGATCTGATTCCAGCTCGAGATATATCTGAAACTTCTCCACAGACCTCTCATAAAACGCCAGCCGCCAGCCTGGAACTGGCGGTATCCACCCCCCTCAGAAGTTGTCAAAGGAAGAACAGCGCGGTTGTCGACCAAACCTTTATAGAGGAAGACGAAATATTTACTACTCAGGAAGTGTCTTGGGAACCCACGCCTCGAGAAGCTCGACATATCCAAGACAGCCATTTGGGGCCCCAAATACAAGATGGTGAAGAAAAAGTGGAAGTTATCTTGGCTGAGGACTCCATAGTCCAAGATAGATACAACACGCAGCCATATCCTCCAGGAGATCCACTTCCAAAGACGTCCCTCCTGCCCCCATCTCTTTTACAACACTCAATGCCACTAGCTTACGAGTACGCTCCCGCTCCACCGACAACACAGGAGCTACTCTCTTCCTTTTCAGCTGTAGGCTTGCCCAATGTCGTCCACCAAAAGCCTTACTTTTCGAAGGAGGCTGATGTCCCTTCGAAATTCAAGGTCTTTGGAGGCAAGGAATTTCGTCTGCAGTCGCACGGGATCAAGGACATGCCAGTCTTCAAGAGCAGTCTTGAAGTTGGCAAACATCTACGTCTGCCCGGCGAAGGGTTCTATTTCTGGGAGCCGAATCAGATGCCGCCCTCGAGGGCTGAGATCCAAATATGGTTGAAAGAAGAGGAGGAGCGTGCCAAGGCATCGCTCAGATCGGCCGCTGAGGCATCAACTCAAAAACGGCGAGAGAAGATCTCGCAGATCGAGGGTCCGACTCAGAAGAATCCGTTTGGATATAAGAACAGCCCGACAAAGGTTGCGGCCTCGATTGCGGTGGAAAAGGATTTTATGGATGTGCTGAGCTTGGAGGTGCACTGCCATACAAGAGGAGCTCTATCGCCAGACCCAAAGATTGATCCTATCCAAGCAGTGTTTTATTGCTGGCAGACGGAACGCGACGGATTGATATCGAACGGATGGGTCCCAGGGTAAGGAAGAAGCGTTCTTTTCAGATATACTACTATTTCCTCGATTACTGTGGCTCATTTCTGATTTTCTTTGCCATTTTGCGATTCGCAGGTATGGAATAGGGATATTCACGCATGCTGAATCTGGATTGATCAGAAAACTTGCAGTGGGTCGTGTTGGGTTCGACATCCACGTAGCCGAGAATGAGGGTGCGATGATGAACGAGGTGATTGAGCATGTTCGCAAACTGGACCCGGACATCCTAGCTGGATACGAAGTACACAATCTCTCATGGGGATATCTCGTTGACAGATACCAGACCCTCTTTGGATTGGACATGTCCAAGCTACTGTCTCGTGTCCAGCCTCAGAAAGCGCCAGTTCTCTCTAAAAGCGCCATGGAATCCAGAGACTCATACAACTCCAAGCATCATTCGGGGCTGAAGTTCATTGGCCGACATCTGTTTAACGTCTGGAGATTGATTCGTGGCGAGGTCGCGCTTTCGAACTATGGATTCTGCAATGTGGTCTTCCATGTATTGCAACAGCGCGTTCCACACTACTCGCACGAGACATTGGCAAAGTGGTGGGCGGACGGGATTGCTCTTCACCAGTACAGAGTTGTTCGTTATTATCTTCACAAAGTCCAGTACACATTGCAGCTGATCGAGTCACAGGAGTTGGTTTCTAGGACCAGCGAGTTTGCCCGTGTCTTTGGTGTGGATTTCTATAGCGTTATCTCTCGTGGGTCGCAGTACAAGGTCGAATCGATGATGGTCCGGCTAGCTAAACCAGAGAACTTTATCATGATCTCACCGAGCCGAGCACAGGTTGCAGAGCAACGAGCTCTTGAGGTGATTCCAATGGTGATGGAACCAGAGTCCGGTTTCTACGAGGATCCAGTGGTCGTCTTAGATTTCCAGAGTCTGTACCCGAGTGTCATGATTGCGTACAATATCTGTTACTCGACTTGTCTTGGCAAGTTGGGAGGAGGTACCAAGCTCGGTGTCCTAAACGAGTACAAGGTCAAAGACGGAATCTTGCCACTAGTACAAGAGCATATGCACAGTAAGCATGAGCTTTGTAATATCTATCAATTTATATGCTCTATTATATTCTGATAGTGAAGCTAACATAAAGATCGTTGTTTCTTTCTCTCCGCCATAGCTGCGCCAAACAGTGTGATGTATGTGAGTCAGGATATCCGAAGAGGTCTTCTTGGCAGGATGTTGGCCGAAATCCTAGATACCCGCGTGATGGTGAAGAAGGCCATGAAGGATTACCCGGACAACAAATCGCTCTTGAAACTTCTCAATTCACGCCAACTGTCACTCAAGTTTATCGCCAATGTTACATACGGCTACACCTCCGCCTCATATTCGGGTCGCATGCCTGGAATCGAGATTGCCGATTCAATTGTCCTCTCTGCTCGAGAAACGCTCGAACGTTCGATCCGGTTTGTGAACGAGAACCCGAAATGGAACGCCCGGGTCGTGTATGGCGACACAGACAGTATGTTTGTTCAGCTCAAGGGTCGGACTCGGCAAGAGGCGTTTGAGGTTGGGTATGATATTGCAGAGACTGTCACAAGAATGAACCCACGACCTGTAAAACTCAAGTTTGAGAAGGTATACCATCCTTGTTTTCTGGTGACAAAGAAGAGATATGTCGGGTCAAGCTATGAGACACCAAACCAGAAGGAGCCGATCTTTGATGCCAAGGGTATCGAGACGATTCGGAGGGACGGTGTGCCGGCGGTACAAAAGATCATGGAGACATGCATCAAGTAAGTCGAATCACACTTGATAGAAAACTATCTCGTTCTTTTGGGGAAGCTCTACTGAGAAAGCGAAAAATTGCACTCCCTCTGAAATTTTAGGACAATGTTCAGAACGCAGGATTTGTCGCAGGTCAAGACGTATTTTGTACGCCAGCTGGGTAAAATCCTGGAAGGACGTGTTCCTGTCCCAGATCTCATGTTTGGAAAAGAAGTCCGCATGGGCAGCTACAGGTACCAGAACCAGCCACGCTTAATTAAAGCTAGCTCCGTCCGGAAACTGACTTATTTATGTCATCGCCGTCATATTTAACTCCTGTTATATTCCTTTCCGTTTTATTCAGTGAGAAAGGAGTTCCTCCGCCCGGTGCAGTGGTATCCGCTCGTAGGATGGAGCTTGACCCACGCGCAGAACCTCAACACGGCGAACGTGTCCCCTACGTTGTAGTTTATGGTGACCCTGGTGCGCGACTTACCGATCAAGTCGTGGAGCCCAAAGAATTGCTCCTGAATAAGGATTTGCGACTCAACGGGGAGTACTATATCCGGAAACATGTTATACCTTCGATGGAGAGGATTTTCCAGCTGGCAGGTGCGGATGTCAAGTCCTGGTACGAAGAAATGCCCAGACTCCGGAGGGCTACTCCATCCACGGGGATTCCTAGTGGTGCGGCAGGCTCCGCCATTTCCGTTATTAGTTACACTAGTGCTCAAGGAGTAGGCATTAGCTCTGGTTCTGGTTCTGGTTCTACTGTTGGTCCTAGCGCTGCTACAGTGGTCCCGACAGAGGTGACATCCGCAAAGATTGCCGCACAGCAGCGCCAGCAACAGCCGATACAAATGGGGGTGCAGACAGATCCGTTACATGTGGCTGATGCCAAGACTGCTGCAGATTCACCTTATACTACTAACAATGGCGGTAACCCGTATGAGGCAATGTCGGGCAGTGGGTCTCCTAGGTTCAAGCCGAGACGCAGGGGTGGCAAAGGGTTTGTGTCGGTGGGACCGCGGATCGATCGCTACTACCAGAGTCAGCTGTGCACCATCTGTGGCAAGATGGTTATGAGGCAGACACCGAACAAAGGTAACGCACACAAAACGAAGACGTTGAAAGGTCGCAGGAGGAGTTCAGAAGCAAGCGATGAATAATTACTGATTTATCGTCCCTGTCGTCTTTTAAACTCTTTACAGACCTCTGCGCAGATTGCACCAGCGAGCACGGCCGGATCAAGTCTATGATTATTCTCCAGAACCGCCTCTCCAAGGCTGAGAAGCTCTTCCGGACGACCGTGGATGTCTGCAGCTCTTGCTGTCGCAGTGCTCCTGGTGGCGTTGGCGTCGGACAGGTCGCGATAGACGGCTGCAGCAGCAGATCTGTTACGGGGAATGAACTGGTGGCATGTGAGAGTCTAGAGTGCAATGTTTTCTGGCAACGGCGAAGAGCGCAGGACTCGTTGTTGGTGACTCGTCACCTGACAGATCGTGTCGTGAAGGAACTGGAGGACCTAGACCTGTCCTTTTAAGAATCTACAGAGCGATCTCCTAGGAAATAAACACCAAAACGCCCTCAACATGCAAACAAAAAAACCTAATTTATTTATTGTTTTGCCACCATTACTCCAGTCATGTTTTTCAAGTAAACAAAAAATTATGCTACTACAACTGTGGGGTATCAACTGCGAAAAGAACAAGACAACAAGACAAATAACAGTACGCCAACGAGAAAACAACATGGAAGAGAGAAGGTTGAATAGACGGCTACTACAGGGTAGTGACCAGCTCAATACATCTTTGCGCGTGCTCGAGCAGCCAAAAGCTTTTCCACCTCATGCGCTGCCGGGTGGAGTCCGTCATCCCTTGCGGACTTGACGGTATAGTGTCTCAACAGCGCGTCCCGTCTCACAAACGGCCTGTGACAGAAATCGCACGGCCAAGTCATCTCCTGATGCTTCGAGGTCTGGTGCCTCTTCAGGTCATGAATCCGACCAAACGACTCGCCAGGGCAAAGTTCGCATCGAAAAGTCATCGAATCTGTCATGGGATTGTACGCCATGATCGCCCCTTCCTCATTCCGGACCACTGTCATGCTCCCAGTTGCTGGCAGGATTGGCACCAAGCTTGCACTTGCCCCTGCGCCGTTATATCTACCACTGATATTGGGGGGATTTGCGTACATTGGTGCAGTCGTCAAAGGCGATGGTAGTGATGCAGACGACGACGACACTGAGGACATGGAAGACCTTGCACAATGGCCCCTAACCGACTGTGTTTCTGCCGCCACATATGGCTGGCATGTTTTCGCCTCGTGTGTGGACAGCCTGGGCAGCGGCTGCTGCGCCTGATGTAGACTTTGATACTGAAAATTTTGGTCTTGCAGGCGTCCAGGCTGCGAGTGTCGACTCTCGGTATCATACTCAATAGCAGGCTCATGGCAATGTGCGGGAGGAAAGCGGGAGGCGAGTGTGTCCGTTGCACTGGTAAACTCTACAGAAGCGCCACCATTTGATTTTGTTGGTGATATTGAGGTCAAAGAGCCCGGAGAAGTACTGTAGGGCGATGGAGGGGAGGATGGATAGACCGAAGGTGAGGATTGATCGTACTTTGGAGATGGAGGGTGCCTCTCGTACAGCATCCGCTGGGCCATGCTCATGCGCTCAAAATTCTTAGGCAAAGGCAACACAATGGCATGTTTCGGCTGATCGTCATGAGCCCAATTTTCCCCCTCGTATTTCTGTTGTTGTTGTTGTTGTTGTTGTTGTTGTTGTTGTTGTTGTTGTTGTTGCAGTGGTGGCAAACGTAAATGTGGCGGCGTTGGTGGAATGGGCATTGACCCTTGTCTATTATTACGATTCACGTCCATAGAAAACGCACGGGACGACGCAGCAACTGGAGAAGGGAAGGAAGAATGCCGTAACGATCTGACATCGGTATCATTAAGAACTGAAAAAGGGCCTGTCCTTGACTTCCGAGTCGAGTATATCTTATTTGAATTTCTCCTTTGGATCGGAGACGATGAAGAATCTGCTGTTTCGGTTGGGAATAGATTCGACGGTGACGACGATGACGTTTCCCTCGTTACCCTATGGCTGAGGTGGTTATCTCGATAGGGATGTGTATTGTAGTTCTGGAAGTTATCGTGCTCGTGCTCCTTCCGCGGATCTTGATATCGGGGCTCCCATCGTTCTTGAACAATGTGTCTAGTGAAAGAGGAAAGATGTGCGTGTTGATCGCGTAACTGCTGCTGCTGTGGTGGAGGCAGATCCTGGTGCTGCTGAATGTGCTGCTGAGTGTGCTGATGTTGTTGGTGTTGTTGGTGTTGATGCTTAGGGGGAAACTGGTATGGTGCGCACATAACAGGAGAGGGAGAATTCGTCTGTTGAGACGAAGATGATGACCAGCTTCTCTGTGGCTCACATTGATCCATCATCGAGTCTGCCGGAAGCTCTTCGATCGTGTATTCATGATCCATTTCCATAAGTTCGCCACTTTGTGGGGAAGGAGATGATGGTAAATAATCACGACTACGACGATATCGCTGACGTTGATGCGGATGGCCGGCGCGGTATCCACTCGCCTCTTCTAATTCCCTTTCAGGGGACATGGATACATTCCTCGGGGACAGTGAGGAGGTTGACGGGACGGGAGAAAAGGAGCGATAGTAGAGCGCAGGATGAGGAGCAGGCGAGGGCGATGAAGGCGAGACCATGTTGGCAATCGTTGGGTGGATCGTTGTAGACTTCACTGAGCTCACACTGCCAGCTGCAGATCTTATATCGCTCAACACAGGTGATTGTTCCTTTTGCCGTTGCTCTGCGTGATACTGAGTCGTCTGTTGACTGCAGACAAAATGTTGTCTATGTTGCTCCCTGTCTTGCGATTGTGAGCTGTCGTAGTCGTGTTCTAGCTCGCGTTTAAGTCCCTGGTGGCGTTGATGTGGCCAGCGGCTGTAGTCATCAAGCTCACCCAGATGCTCTCGTCGCGAGAGGTCCTGTCGACCAGACCGCTGGCAGAAGATCTCGCATTGGTTGTAGCTCTGAGGCCGCTGCTGTTGAGGCGGTGGGTCAGGCAGGTACTTTGGGCTGGTGTTGGTTTGAATCTTGTTGTGAGCTAGCATGTTGTGTTCGCTAGGTTGAGGGGTTTAGTGGTGGTGATAGAAATGGTACTGAACGGAATGGAGGTTCTCTGGATTGGATGTGGTTAAGCGGAGCAGCACAGCAGCTGATAGACGGTATTGGAGGCGGGGAAAGGGGGGCGGGTTGCGATTTGAGGACACGCGTGCAGTAAAGTGGCAACGTTTGTAGGTCAGAGATGCAGTAGGTTGAAGACGGAAAAAGAGTAAAAGGAAGACGTGTGTGGGGAGGAAGAGGAAAGCAGAGGAAAGAAAAGTGGAGAGAAAGAGGAGGGAGGGTGGAAAGGAAGGGGATTGCCACCAAAAAATAAAAAAATATGCAGTGGAGCTCACGGGAGAAATAGCGATTTCGCCACCAAAAAAAAAACAATAAATGAGCTTGATCTACGGGGCTGACGTGAAACAAGGTTGCCTAGAATTCAAGCCAGTGTACCAGCGATATGACGCCAGCGAGTGCGTGTCTCAGACACTGATGCTGTCTTTGTCGTTACTCTTAGTCTGGGCTGTAGCCTTTTTGCAAGCCTTGCAATCAAAGCGCGTGATTGGGTAGGGGGCAGTGACGGTGGTATGACGAGAGATCAGTTCTTTCGTTTCATGCGCACGAATCGCCTCGAATGAAACCGGGAATGCAGATGCGAAGCAGATTTGGGATGAGAGGAAATAAGTCGAAAGGGAAAAATAGAAGCAAGAAGGTGAGAGGAGGTGACTGGGCAGGAAAAGAGAAGGCGAAGGCGAGAAGTAAAGGGAGTAGGAAAGGGAGGAGGGGGCAGAAGGGAGGTAAGAACATCAACAGAAGCGGTGGGTCGTGCGTGCTGCAATAGTGGTATGAACTGAACAGACTGCGGTGGGAAGAAGCAGGAGAGCAGGATGAGGATCAGGAGGCGACAAGGATGATGGGACGGAGGATGGACGGTGGGTGATATGCTTTGGATAGTGGTGCTGGCGGTGGTGGTGCTTGGCGGTAGCAGTAACGCGGCGAGGGGAGCAGGAGGTGTTGCAGGAGAGAGGGTGGAAGATGAGGGCGAGAACGAGGGGGCGGCGCTGAGCATGGACCATGGGTATGTATCTGGTGTGCATTTTCTGTACAGCGGAGCAAACGGGAATAAAAGTCGTCTATCGTGCAGGAATGTTTACTGCAATCGTTCTTATCATTTGAACGTCGTCAACAGCGAAACATTGGGCGCAACATAACACAGCTGCATGCCAATGAACAGCCATCGTGTTGATTTATTGTCGCAGGTTCCCCAGCCTTTCCGAACATCTACTCCAAGTCAATGGAATACGGCAGCAACTTCAATGCAGCACGCGCCAGATACGCGAAAGTGCCCTCCTTTCCTTCCTGTGGTAAATCATAGAACATGCCCCTAGCAAGTCTCTCATGATGATCGAAGGTAACGTCCTCCAGTGCTGGCTTTGAGCCCATAGCCATCGAAGAACCTCCTAACGCAGTGCCCGATCCAGAGGCACCCCCAGGAATGCCCTGACCACGTCCACCCGGTCCATTCACCACCCACTTTGTCCAGAACTTGCTCATGGCCTCGCGCATGACCATTGGCAGATCAATTACCTCAGGCTGCACTTCCATACCAGGGTTACGGTCTTCGATCTTGGCAATCACCATCAATGTTTCCACGGCGATCTGGCGCTCTGCTGGGTCCAAAATCACGCCTAAAAAGTTCTCAACTGCCAGAGCGAAGTTGAACTCCTCTGCCGTCTTTTCGGAGATGATGGGATCCCGAGGCAAGACATGAGATCCGATTCTGAAGCCTGCAGATCGAGAGAGAATTTGCCAGACACGTGGATAGAACTTGTTTGGGACACGATTCAGTGCACCATCATTCTTGCGACGGCGCAGCCAGCGACCAGAAGAATTTGGCACAAACGCCGCAATGGCAGAGCGCGATGGGAATGAATCCTGAACGTCCGCTTTGGCCTTGTAATGGTTCAGATCAATTATCTTTTCCAGAACAGGTGTTGGTCCATCCATGAACGCCTTGTGCGCCTCTTGAGTAGTGCCGGGTTCTACGCCTAAGAATTATGGAGCATTGATGATTAGTTAACCGCTCGTTGAGTAGCTAATACGAGACAGGCACTAGATGATATGTTAGTCAGCGCGGCCATTTGTCGTAGCATACCCTTCTCTCCGATCAAGCACCAAGAGTCGCGGTACTTGAGATCAGCCATGCATTCACTTCCCAATTGCGTGAGCGCCAGACGTGCGGCGCTAGTCAAGTGCTCAAAACAGTCATCCTTGGAGCTACAGATCACGATCATGCCAGGCTGCAGCCAGTCCACCAGTCGCGCCAGATCGTCGCTCTCGTCTTCCGAGATGTGGGTATCAAATGAAACCGATTCGATAAGAACTCCTTGCGCGGGGTCAATAACCACCATATTGATGCCACGCGAGGATACAGACATTGTGCACTCATTGATCAAAATTTTGGAGAAGCTGCCGGAGTGGTATCCACCGGACTGTACTTTGATCGTCACTGAAGTCGAGTTTGAGCCCATGTTGGGTATAAGGACTGCACCCATCGACACAGATGAACTAGAGGCAGCGATGCTCATAGAAACATTGCCATCACCTCCCTCCCCCAAGCTGGCATTGCTCAGTGGTCGACGGCCCGACATAGTAGGGCTCAAGCGGCCAGAAGATTGGCTGCGAAGTAGCATGTTGGTGGCGTTGGCACTCAGGGTGGGTCCAGAGAGGACAGTACCAAGAAGGGACTTGAGTTCGAAGGGAGATAGCCGCATCAAATGCTCCACGGCCTCTGTCTCATCGCAGCTATTGAGGCGCGAGATTTCTTCGCGAAGGGCGATGATCAAGAAGTGCGTGCGGAGTCGCATGATGCCCTCAAACATTTCTGGATCGGCTCTGATGAACGAACCCAAGTAAATCAGGACCTCTTGAACAACAGGGCCTTCGCGAACATCATCAAAGTTGCCATCGTATATCATCTGGCTCAAGATATCTGGACCTAGAGGGCTAGTAATAAAGTGTTCAGTAAGGCCCGATCCAATGGTCACTTGCTTTTGACGAATAACTAGATCCGTGATATTAATCGTGAGGGAATTGACGACTTTGTTCAGCAACCCAGCAGTTTGGCGGACAATCGACCAAAGCTTGAGCTGCAGCGACTTGAAGTAGACCTCTTCTAGCAAGGTGTGAACAGTGGCATCCAAGTTGTTGACAAAGTAATCAGGCCCTTGGCAGGAGAGCAAGTACTGCAACAGATCTAGAAAAAAGAAATAACCAGGTTAGAGATGCAAAGGCGAATAGTATTTACTCAGTTTAGGCAGTTAGTGTGATTTTGATCGTACCAACTTGATCGTAGAGATTAAAAGAGATCGAGAGCATGTTCTGGGCTGCTTCCATGTTGGATGGATCACCTAAAGTTAATCCCAAGCTATCCATACTACCATCTGGTGAACTCTCATCTGAATCCTCGTCTTCCCCAGCGGGGAACGCGGCATTCCCCAACGACGTTTCACCAGCAGGCGCTTCTGAGATCTCAAGATTGGCCAAGTCAGGTGTCAGGATAGCTGAGTTGAGTCCAGTGCCACTACCCTTGCGGCTGACGCGAGGTTCTTCGTGATCTTTCAGTTTGAAGGCCTTCGCCTGGCCTTTCTTACTTCTCTTCTGAGTGTATGGCTCCGATGGCTCAGCCGCAGCTGCACGAGGGGATAATGGCGCTCCAAAGTAGCTGTCACCCTCGAGTTCAGTCTTGGCAGATAGGGTAGTCAGTGAGGCAAAGGACAGCCCAGCCGAAGAGGAATGTCGTCTCATGGACCAGCGATGGTTTCCAGGTGTCCTACTACCAACGGCCCCAGGAGTCGTTGCCTGTGTCTGTTTCTCATTGAGCCCAAGTTTTCTGGCATTGCGGCCCTTGCGGCGATCAGCAGCACCGCGCAGGATTCCAAGCCAGTCTATATCTTTCTTTGTGACCAAAAAGTCAAGAGACTCAATGCAAGAAGTGTTCACCATCTCGCTCAATCTACCCAAACGGACACGGACATTGTTGCAGACGCCGCTACGCAAAGTCATGAAAAAGTTAAGGAGGTTGCGTTTGTTGTCCTTATGCGGGTTGGATCCTAGGGAGGACTTTCTCCAGGTGGTCAGACGCTGTGCCTCGGTATCCTTCTGCGAG
This sequence comes from Dissophora ornata, assembly GCA_025201705.1. NCBI lineage: Eukaryota > Fungi > Mortierellomycota > Mortierellomycetes > Mortierellales > Mortierellaceae > Dissophora > Dissophora ornata. The sequence continues at coordinate 102,942 of MU616577.1, forward strand.
TTGAAGGTTCGGGACTTGGCCAAACCGCCTAACATGGCGTGCGTCAACAGGACGACCATAGTGGGCCGGCCAGGATATTCCCAGTACTGGCGAACAAATGCCAGCTCCTGCTCAAAGATGGAAATCAGATAATCGTTGTCGCTGGTGAGGTAGAACTCCTCGTTGTCCATGAAATGAGGCGTGAACGCATAAAGGTGACCTTGGACACGATACAGACGGGAAGTTCCGAGAGACCCTACAGGTCGCTTGGGTCGCCCCGAGAGTCCAAGCTTTGCATTTCTCCCCAACGCTGTATAAACCTCCTTCAGTCCCTGCGGATGGCTGACAGTAATAGGGTGGACCTGTTCCATCGTTTGTGTCTCGAGTCCATACATATTCAACATGCTCTGTAGGTTGGCATCCTCTGCTAGGAGCACCACTTGGACAATTGTATCACTCGACTGAGTCTTGCGGGCATTGAAACGTCTACCCAAGGGATCAATTTCGGCCACACTGAGAAGATTCTCGTAGATCAAGTTTCCAAGTGTATGGAGCGAGTTTGCCCAGACAAGCGGGAGGTTATCATTAGCGATGCGAGCCTGGGAATGATTGCTCTTCTTCTCGGCATCGACCAAATGACTCGGTACATAGTAAAGCTCTGGGATGAGAGGAATGTGCTCGGGAAGCTTGCTCTCGTAGTTGCTTGCAGGAGTGGCAAAGCCAGTGGAGGAAGGGGTCTTAGGACTGCGACCACCGTCACTCTCGGACGTTGAATCCGAAATGAATTGACCAAAATCGACCAACGTGGCAGAGTCGATGATCAAGGGCTCAAGTTTGGAGCGATACTCCTCGACTTGGTCTTCATTTTCGCTGAAAAGTCCGTCCAGGATAAAGTATGTAAAGAAAAGGGGCCATTCACACTCAATGTCCTCGAAAATCTTGAGCTCCTGCGCATCGTAGTGAAGACGGGTAGTGTCTAGAGTCGGAATGAAAGTAGAGGTATTAGGTTATATCGGTGCCTCTTCTGATTGTATTTCAACGACGAATGCAAGCATGCATTGAGTTGGTGCATACTCTCAAGTACAGTCTGATGTCCGTCGCGCAAAAAACGCTTGCAACCATATTTGCCACCAAGTTTCTCTATGATTTCTTCTCGAGTGCGCTTCACCAGCTTGGCGTCGCCTACAGCAAACGCAGGAAATCCTATGACAGACAGCAAAGCAGCATCAATTTCCTTCGAGTTGGACTCTCTTGGAAGTGCCGAGTGCAGTGTTGTGTAGTTTCGAGTGATTTCGTCTGGCAGAACGTGGATAACCTGCGTTGAGCAGAGGTGATAGTCTGATCAGTCAATGAAAAACTTATGTCGTCTAGCCCAGAAACAATATGACAAAGAGTATTAGAAACCTTACAGAACTAGGACCACCCCGCGATCCAAAGAGATTGATACCGTTAATGGCCTGCAGCGCAGCTACAGCCATGCCGATCGAGGATGAGTTCAACTCCGGCTCACCGTGGTTGATCTTGTTACCTCGCTCCCAGATTCCGTAGTCGGGAGTACGGTACGCGCGCTCGATGTAGAAGACCAAATTCTGGATGAAGTCAACTTCATCTGTTGTGTAAATGATCAGCATCCCTGAGGCAGTCATCTGAGCCAGTGCCAATAGGAAGATTGAAGTGGCATCGATCTGCAAATGGCCCCACTCAGAATCCCCCACAACCGTGTCTCCGGTAGCGGTGTTGTATTTCGCATGCAGACAGTCGTTCAAGCCCTGCGTCTTCTTGAACTGCTCGATCTTGGGAGCCTGTCGCATCATGCAGAACAGCAAGCCACGCATCAGTTTGACAACAGCGTGCTCGAGTTCGTCTACAGTATCACGTCAGTAACGGCGCCGATGTCATAGACAACGATACAAGTTAGTATAATCTCCCGAGAAACTTTTCCGAAGGTGTTTAGGACCATATTCATCTATTACGCAGAATGCACAAGAAAGTAGGATTTGACGCGCGTTCATTGGAGCTGAGGATGTGCGGGGACCATTGAAATCAAGCAAGGGAATGCGGCAATGACAACAAAAAAAATCAGGGCACAGACCGGGTAATCGTTATCTCGCCTCCTCTGTCGATGCGAATGCCCTATTTGTCTCAATGCAACACACATAGGGGAGCTTCGCGCAATCCTTGCTTTGGCGACAAGCGCCAGAATGAATATACTACGAGTGCATCTTATGTGTGTCATCGTTGGGCAAAGAAAGCAGACCACGTCGAGATAAGAGAAGAGCTGGCCAACGATTTCTCAAGTTTAGTCTGGGGCAGTGGGGTCGCCGCTATCGTGGAACTTGTGTCTCACCCGCTGCTCTTACGCACCCTCCGTGCCTGGCTATCCGAGAGAAGACAATGTATGCAAAATGAACTTACAAGCACGGCCTTCATCGTCGTCGACTCGGCGATAGGCCAAAGCCAAGCCAAAGACCGCCATGATCGAGTACACGTTGTCTCTTCAGAAGGCATGCATTACAATGAAGCTGTTTAGTGAAATAATCCCACACATCCAAAATCTTTCAATTCAGACGTATTACAGAGGTTGAATCGTTCATATCCATACCGAACCCAGGCATCACGGTAGTCTCCATGGGTTGTTACGGCGACCGAGGCAGGAATCAAACCCGTTGTGGGGTTCTGTCGATTCAAGATAATGGTATTGACGGCACGGTAGTAGTGGTCAAGTCTCTTTCGCACGCTTGACTGAGAGTGGTACTGCATCATAAGACGCTAACGAGAAGAAGAAAAGAAGCGAAAAGCGGTGCGAATGGAGCGTGGAATGAGAATGAGAATGAGAATGAGAATGAGAATGAGAATGAGAATGAGAATGTCCAAGAGGGAATGAACAAAAGGTTAAAAGAGAGAAGAGTAGACGAGGTCATGTTAGGGGTAGAATAAGAAGGTGGTAACGCAATGGCGATGTATAGCTCGCTAGTCGTCAATCACCAGAGACTCATGCACATGGTGATAACCCTGGGGTTCGACACGCAGCAGCATTTTTACGCGTTCTTATCGAGGCGATAAGGCGAAAGGCATTCCACATGGCCACTGTCCTCTCGCAGACGTGGTGGGCAGTGTATGCAGAACGAGCGTGTTTGTGGGAACAGATGGGGAGCCGGATCTGCCTGGTTTCGATTAGGCGTGAAAGTACACCCAACAAGGTATTCTTCATTTTGATCGCGATAACACAATCTAACGCGGTAGACAAATGCATTGACCAAATGTTTGGTCCAATACGCTCACAGAAATTGGTTCCAGCCACTCGTAGAGGAATCTCGCATTTTCAAGGCAACCGTAATACACGCGACTGAAAAGACTAACGGAGATCGTCATGCAGAGCATCGTGGCCTCACTCCCCTTTCTTCCTTTGATCTCCCTTGTAGCAGCGCCACAAGGCAAAATAGAATCCCCGCTGACTCGCCCAACACAGCGGTTTCTAACGATGTCGATCTCCCCCAAGTGGTCTTGCCCGATGGCATGAAAACGAATTGCCGAGAGATTTTTACAGTCTCGTTCAGAATACTTTTGAGACGGGAGTAATAGTCAAACGTTGATTCGTTCGAGTCTGCAAAAGAACACGCGAGTATTATTAAATTGTACTTTGTTCTTAATGCTTTCTTTCCCCAGTCAACACTAATCACGCCTCCTCCACATCCTCCACAATCCCATGAAACCACTCAACGTTTTTGCGGGTCTAGCCCTTGTGCTCCCGGCAATTGTCCAGGCTCAACGTTTTATTGGATATTACGGCAAGGTAAAATAAGCCTGACGCGAAATCTCATCTAGCGCATTGCTTCGGGGTGCTGCGACACGCAACCACCCTTCATGATCGTCAACCGCAAGGCCACTAAATCTTACACCCTTTGGTCTTCACAACAACAACAACAAAATAACTTAGACCGTTGGAGATTGTTCAGACTATCCTTCGTTCGAGCCTGAAAGCCTTCCAATCGACAAATACACGCACTTAAATTTTGCGTTCGCGTTGATCAACGACGAGGGTGTGATTGCCCTAGACCAACCAAACGATATGGCTAAGTACAAGGAGTTCAATGCACTCAAGGTTAAAAAGCCTAGCCTACGCACCGCCCTCACTGTCGGTAAGAATATGGACCTCTGTTATCTCACCCTTGAAGCTGTAAAAAAACGCGAACACTGATGACATATTTTGCTCTTTGGATTTGTGTTGCGCCTCAACAGGTGGCTGGGATATGAAGATGGAGCATTATTCAGAGATGGTTTCCACACATGAGAAGCGTGAAAAGTTCATTAAATCCGCCATTGCCTATGTCCGCGAACACGACTTTGACGGTTTGGACTTTGACTGGGAATAGTATGAGCAATCACTTTTTGATCTCGTTTTTTTTTTACAAAAAAGTCCTCAAGCCAGAGTCTGCCTAAGATGCTAACCTCGGCTTAAACATCATTAGCCCTGCAGACAAGAAGCGTGGAGGCCATGACGCAGATCCAGAGAACTTTGTTGCCTTCCTAAAGGAAATGAGGGAGGCTGCGGATGCTGAAGTGCTCAAGGACAAACAAGAGAGGTTAATCTTGAGTATTGCCTTGCCCGGAGGCCCCTTCCACGGAGACTATTTTCTTATCCCTCAGCTTGCAGCCTATGGTAAGATAGAAGAGAACAGCATCTGATTCGAGTGGTTATCTTGAATAGTTTGTCTTCAGAACTGACGCGTCTGCTTCTCAATTGCATTTTGCTATCACAGCTGACTGGTTTAACATCATGGCCTACAATCTTCATGGGTAAGAATGCACAGATGCTTCGAAAAAAAAAAAAAAAAAACCGTGTCGCGCCACCTGTTTCTAAACTCCTAGCATCGTTCTATTTTATTTATGTCTACATGTTTATCTAGGCCTTGGGAATCCGTGGTCTTTTGCGCAGCGCCGCTGAACGATCCTGCCAACGCCACTGAGTACAATGGCTACTCGCTCGTCGATGCCATCAATTCCATGGCTCCCAAAACCGTCGACACCAGAAAGTTCAACCTCGGTCTCTCCCTGTCTGGCGTAACATTCACCCTCCAGGACAAGCAAAAAACCTCTCCTGGATCACCTGCTGCAGGGCCAGGCCGGGAAGGTTGCCAAGAAAAGGGTGCGATGGCCTACTTCGAGGCTAGGAAGCTTGTACAAAAGGTTGGAGTCCAGGGTGTGACCAAGGATGGCAAGAGTATGAGTGTTCAGAGCGTTCATATTCAAGGTGGCGACGGTAAGCGTGGTCGCATCGGAGGTGGTGACGGTATGAGTCATCATATCATGGCTGGCGAGAAGGGCAAACAGCGCAACGTTCCGGAACGCAACGGCATCACTCAGATGCCACAGATGGACGGGATCAGCAAGTGCATGTACATGGTCGTTGACGAGGACCAGTGGGTCGGCTTCGATACACCTGAGACCTTTGCGTATAAGGTCGATTACTTGAAGAGCTATGGATTTGGCGGCGTCAGCATTTGGTCGATGGACAGCGATACGAACGGCCACGAGCTGACGAATTCTATCCACAGTTCGCTGACAAAGGACTTCATCCAGGACCCTACAAGCAACAAGAACTTGATTCCAACCTCCTCAACCTCGTCCAGCCTTGCAGCCGCCACGCAACAAACCACGCAACAAACTAAGGCACCCAAGGCCGACAACACTAACGAGAACAAGAAGTCCGACAGTGGAGCAAAACTTATTCAGGGATTCGCTCCGCTGCTGTTGTTGATAATATTCGGATCTGCTATCCTCGCTTAATTCTTCTCGTACTTCGACAATTGGTATTCTAGTGATAATGAAATTTAATAGAGATTTTTATTTTCGTGGTGGAAATGCTGCCAGTTGATGCTGTAGAATTCTTCAACAAGTCGCTTGCCATATATCTTTAGAACACTGAGGTCCATTCAAAAAAGAGGGTTTGTAGAGCATGCGAACAAGGTCAAACTGCTAGGACGCTAACCAACGCTGCTCTGATTGGCGGCCAACACTGAACAATGCAAGTTGACTTTGGCATCTTCAAAATTGATCCTCTCAAAAACTCCTCTCGCATTCGCTGGCAATCAGACCATTTCGAAGAGTAAACCTTTGACCTCAGGTGAATTTGAGCGCGGTTGAGGGGTCCTTGAAGACCTTTATTACACGGAGTAGATGAAAACACAAATGCTTACAGGCTTTCGATCAAAATAAAAAATAAAAAATCATAAAAAAATAAAAAAAGAAAAGAG
>MU616578.1:0-77588 GCA_025201705.1 Dissophora ornata
AAATGGATTGAACTTTGAGGGGATGTTGCTCGGCGATGAGGCGAGCATGAACGATGCCACAACCCAGGTCATCAATAGGAGCGAACAAACTTCCGATATACGTCGTGGTGGCTATGAAAACGCCTTTATTTGTCGTTGCGTTTTTTACGTACGTAGTGGGCGACTATGGGTTGTTGGACTATAGTGAGACCCCAAGGAAGTGGTTGACCTGGCTCAAGACTGACTGTGGACTGAAGTCTTCGAAGTTCATGGCGGATTGTTCTGTCGTAGAATCCGATTACGAGACGTAGGCTGTGCAATCATTTCATATTCCATTACGTTTTGGAGCGTCTACATGGAGGGTGTCCTGTGTCGCTTTTTGGCTTTCCTTCGTTCCTTCTCTCAGTTTCTACAGGCACAGCACGCTCGAAACGAGACAGAGAGTCGCGCCTTCGTTTTACTCAGATCAACTCCTCTTCATCCTTATACTCATACATCAGCACCATCATCATGTAAGTCGTGTCTAGCCACAGGAGGCACAAAGGAGACCTGCCCTCGTAACAAAAAATACCAGCCCAACACTCTACAACATCGACTGTGACACGAGCATGCTACTGATTGGTGTACTCGTCATCAAAAACCTCGCCACCACCGCTACGCTCTCTTGTGATCAGCTTTCAATCTACAGCATATCTCATCGCAGGACAAGGCGAAGAGCAGATTATGGCCAAGTAGATGCCATTTGACGCCACGTAACATTACAACTGACCATGCATCATTCTCATCGGGATAATGATTAGGTCAGGAGGATCCGCTGTTTCCCTTATTAACCCCAACTCGGAGGTTGCTCGTCGTGGCCAAGCTCTCCAGTTAAACATCAATGGTGCCGTCGGTTTGATGGAGGTTGTTCGCTCCAACCTAGGCCCCAAGGGGACCATCAAGATGTTGGTCAGCGGTGCTGGCGATATCAAGCTTACCAAGGACGGCAAAGTCCTCTTGAGCGAGATGGTATGTCCAGAACAAGTTCAATCAACCGTCCCATCTCGACGTGCTCTACATGTACTCTTGAACACCTGCTTACCACCAAACTACCCTCTTGAATTTTGTCATGGTTGTCGATCCATGAATCTACCGGAAATCAATTTGATTTCGTCGTCTACAGCAAATCCAAAATCCTACTGCTGCCATGATTGCTCGCGCAGCAACAGCCCAGGACGAAATCACTGGAGATGGCACCACCTCGATCGTTATGCTTGTGGGAGAGTTTATGAAGCAGGCGGAGCGCCACATTTCCGAGGGTCTTCATCCTCGTATCATTACAGAAGGATTCGAGCTCGCTAAGAAGGAGTCCCTCAATGTATGTAGGATATTATCATATGATTGCACAGCACACTGCTCATGTACGCACAGAGGAAACTGATGTAACTACTACCCTTGTGTGTAGTTCTTGGACGCCTTCACTGTTAAGAAGGAGATTGATCGCGAGCTGCTGATTTCCGTTGCACGCACTTCGCTTCGCACCAAGGTCCACCGCGCTTTGGCCGATACCCTCACCGAGGCTGTGGTGGATGCTGTTTTGACTATTTATCGTGAAAACGAGCCCATCGATTTGCACATGGTAGAGATCATGGCGATGCAGCACAGGAGCGAAACCGATACTCGCCTTATTCGTGGCTTGGTCATGGATCACGGTGCCAGACACCCCGACATGCCCAAGAAGGTCAAGGATGCGTATGTCCTTACCCTCAACGTCTCGCTGGAGTATGAGAAGAGTGAGGTCAACTCTGGATTCTTTTACAGCTCCGCAGAGCAGAGAGAAAAGTTGGTCGAGTCAGAGCGCAAGTTCGTGGATGAGAAGTTGAAGAAGGTTGTCGAACTCAAGAAACAGGTGTGCGGCGACTCGGGCAAGGGCTTTGTTATTATTAACCAGAAGGGTATCGACCCCCTTTCGCTTGACGTCCTGGCCAAGAACGGAATTTTCGCATTGAGACGTGCCAAGAGAAGAAACATGGAGCGCATGCAGCTGATCTGCGGAGGCATCGCTCAGAACTCGGTCGATGATCTTACACCTGACGTTTTGGGTTGGGCTGGTCTGATTTACGAACACACGTTGGGTGAGGAGAAGTTTACGTTTGTAGAGGATGTCAAGGACCCCAGCTCAGCAACAATTCTTATCAAGGGTAAGTAGATGTATGATTCAGAAGAAACGCACCCCTTTCCAAAAGAAGGATGTTCTAATAAGGATGCATGAACTCTTACGTTCCGCTAGGCCCTAACCCTCACACGATTCACCAGACCAAGGACGCCATCCGCGACGGTCTCCGTGCTGTTAAGAACACATTGGAGGATGGTTCGGTAGTACCCGGCGCCGGTGCTTTCCAGATTGCTCTTCACTCTCATCTCCTCAAATTCAAGGACACTGTGAAGGGTCGCGTCAAGGCCGGTATCACATCGTTCGCTGAGGGTGTTTTGGTCATCCCCAAGACTCTGGCTTCGAACGGTGGCTTCGACCCTATGGACGTGATTGTGACGATGCAGGAGGAGTACGAGGATGGCCATGTTGTGGGCGTGGATCTTCAGAGTGGAGAGACATTGGACCCAGTTGCTGAAGGTATCTGGGATAATTACCGCGTTGTCCGTAACATGATGCAGAACGCGTCTGTTATCGCAACCAACTTTTTGCTGGTGGACGAGATGATGAGGGCTGGTCGTTCTTCGTTGAAGGCTGACAATGCCATGGAATAAGAGTCATATCCAGCCAAAGATGTACGAGGAAGTAGCCGGTAGTTTGTGTAGATTTATTGCGTTAGGCATCTGAGAAGCAAAGTAAAACAAACGAACAAACAAAAAATTTATAGTACAGGGCTAATAATACTCTAAAGGAGGTCCATCACGGTATCCAAAGGGCTCGAAAGCTGGTGTCTCTGTCGCTTGACAGCATCGTTATCTGGCTCTGCAGTAAGTGCCTGGTGGCTCCTCTTCGCCGTGAGAACATCACGTCTCGAATTGAGGATGGTTATGAGCTTCAACACTATTCGCATAGAAGGCTTGTTAAAACAAGAACATATTCCAGCACGGTCCAGCTTTGTCCATCGATTATACATACATAGGGCCTTCATCTTTGCCAGTTCCTGAACAACCTCAGATCCTGGTGATAAGACACTCCTTTCTATCTCTCCTGCATCCAGTCGTCGAATCTCACCTTGCAAGGTCTACTCAAACGAGATTAATGACAGGTATATTATGACTTGGCATGCAATCGGAAAAAACGAGTGACTTGACAAGTGGCCTACCTTGTAGTATTCATGTCTGTCCTTCAGGTTCTGGTATTTGACCTGAAGAGTAACGATTCGGGACCTAAGGTCTGCGTACTTTTGTAGTCGCGATGAACTTGGCACTGCAGTCAAGGGCATTACAGACGATGACGTTGAAGACGAGAGATCCCCCCCGCTACGAGCCGACTGACTTTCATCCTGATTGTGTTGCCATGTTTCTGGAAATGCGTCGATCCAGTCCGTTTCGAGAAGTTCTTGGACAGTCTTTGTCCTGATTATAATTCCTCCTTGCTTCGCCTTCTTGCGAACTTCATATTGGGTGGCCTCCAGTTGCTCCAACAATTGCCGCACTGATCGGGTATTGAGCGACAAACGCAAAGTCTTCTTGCTGCTGACATGAACTATCCCAGACAAGAGAGAGAAAATCGTATATACAGCTTTAGTTGTCGCCTATCATCCACTGCGTTTGAAGATGCGGAAGCTCCATATCTGCACTTGGAGACTGACGTCTGGATAGAGCGGCGGAAATTACGCTGTCAGGAAGGGGCTTCTGGGGCTGACCCTTGGTGCTGAGACGTGCGCGGTATACTCTCCAGCCTTCTGGAGGGTTTATGGGTGCCTCCAGCAATCTGACTTGCGCGCTGATGAAAGCCTTCTTGTCATGGTAGTAACGAGCTTGACCGACATAAGCAGGCCCGGTGGCTGCCATGGCTGTGATGAATGTGCTCTTCTGTGTTGTAATTGCTCGCGAGAGTAATTCCTCGTCGACTTGTCTCTTGTGCAGTGTCGGAAAGTTGTTCGTGTGGCGGCTGTGGTGGCAGGACAGTCAGTCAGGGCAAGGTGCTTCATTTCGCCATGTGGCTTGTTGAGGCAATAAATAAAATATCGTCGATGCAGGCTTCCTTTCACAATCCATTCGTATTCACCTTTTTCTAACGACGCTGACTGAATAGACTAGACCCATCAAGAAACGGTCTTCATCCTTTCCATCCATTACAGCTGACCGGAGTACAGCGCGTGTCTGACCTTTCCAACTAGCCTTTGTTTGCAAGCCATCCCCTCCCATCACCGTTTGAAAGCACAATCCAGCGAGCTAGAGTCTGCGCTTCACGTACACTATGTACCAGCAATACCAACAGCCACCGCATCATCAATCTCATGGAGGGCAATCAACCGGAGGGCAAGCAGCTGGAGGGAATCAAAGTAGGGAAGTTTTGGCCCAGCAAGCGTACAGGAGCGAGCTGGCGACACTGACGTTCAACTCGAAGCCCATCATCACCAGTCTGACGATTAATGCAGGAGAAAACGTCAGCGTGTCTAAACTCATTGTCCAGGTCATCGAAGATAGACTGAGAACTGTAAGCCCTTGCCACTCGTACTGCATTCATCCCCAATCGCTTATTCTAACAGCTGAATGCCACCCTATTGCTGTAGGCGCCCCCGAACCAAAAACTTCCGACACTCTACCTGATTGATTCCATAATCAAGAACGTCGGTGGGCCGTATCTCAACCTCTTTGGGCGGACGATCACCAATTTGTTTCTGGATGCATATTCAGTTGTGGACTCTAGCGCGAAGACAAGCTTTGAAAAAGTCCTGGGGACATGGCCTAATTGGAACACACAGCTGTTTCCCAGAGAAACCATCTCGAGGATTGAGCGTGGGGTACAGTCGATCCGCCAGCAGGAAAAGAAGCCTTTCCAACCACCGATGATGCACGTCAACCCCCATTTTTCGGAACGCCCACATGACAATACCTTCAATCAAAGCGCAGGACATATGGTAAGGAAGGAAGCAATAGCCTTTTTCTTTCTGAAAATGTGATATTCAATCTACATGCAGAATCTTAGGGGACTGGTCCCAACAAATGTACCACCGTGGATTTACTTCACATCGGTCAAGAATGCCGATCAACTGTTCAGGAACATTCGGGTGAAAAAAAAGGCAGGATAAATGAGGGAAATGGATATTCACTCTCTCGAGAGTGATGTCCATGACCCGTTCATCTTGCAGTGCTTGTGCTGTCCGGCTTCACAAATAAAGTTATGAAGCATGAGCATCGCCAGAAATTGTTGCGCCAACAGTTGCGTTGGAGTCCAGAGTGAACTGCGTCGCCTCGCCAGCAGAACGGAAGGAGTGATTCTGAGGGTAGATTGAAGAAGACCCAGGAAGACATGTATCATATCCTAGATTGTAGATGGAAGCACGGAGCCAGTTTGGACATCGAGGATAGCTTTCCTGTAGAAATGACCTTTGTTCGAGATCTTGTTTATTTTCGTCCTATAGTCCTTTCGTTGTCTCGGCTCTTTGTATCGTGTCGTCGTGCCAACTGATTCTGACCATGAGTATCTTTCCTTTCTCCTGTCACTTCATCAAACTATCTATGCCTGAACAACTTTATATCTGCTCGTGATGGCATCTTCTTTCATGCCATGGATGATGAAAATACGGGACTACCTACGCTGAACCATTCGCGGCATCTCCAGAACCGCCCAGTCGAGCCAAGCGCGGACAACGTCCTGCTGCAGGATATACAATTGCTGATGCTTCAGAAGCAACAAGCAATCATTCTCAACCCAGGCGATCAAGCCAGTGTCAAGCAGGCGGACATTCTTCAGCAGGTTCGTGTTTTGCTAGTGCTATGTTCGCATTGTAGAGAAACAAAGAGAAGAAAAAAAATACTGCTCCATGGGTCCTACCTGTTACCTGAGCCTAAAGAAGAATAGAATGAGATTAAGATGCCCTCTTCTTCGCTGCATGGCGATGAGGCACCGTCGTTGCGATCCACTTTAATTCCTAATGCATTCGCTCTTGGCCACATGTAGTTGGAGACTATTGTAAAGACAACACAGCTGACGTCGGAGAACGCGAACATGATCCGCCAGCAGCTGGCCCAGCTCTGGGCGCCTCCTGTTCCTCCTGTCATCCCGGGGTTTCCTCAAGGCGGATCGTCTCCAATGCCACCTAATATGATAATAGCACCCCTTCCCCAGCATCTCCAGCAGCTGCCTATCCATCCACCAAACGTCTCATCGACATCCATGACCGCTCCTCAACTGCCTCCTTTTCCTGGCATGCCCTCATCAATGTTCGCGCCACATCTGCACCCCCCTGGATCAGTTCCCAGTCCACAGACCATGATGGCAAGTCTTCCAACTTCCATGCCTATTCTCCCGGTCAACATACCCTTGTCTGGAGCGGGCATGTCCATACCTCCGCCAGCCCCTGTCCCAGCAACTCCAGCTGTGGCACCGGCACCAATCGCAAGCGATCTCATTACGAGCTTGATGCAGTCGGGCATCTTAGGGCCGAACGGATCTCTCGCAAACCAACTCTTGCACAACACTGCTAATATGAATCGTGCTTCTCCATCGCCTCTGCTGGCTGCTGCGGCTATTGCTACACCACCTCTACCTAACATCCCACTCGATCGGACGGGTCAGACTGAGCAGGATCAGAGTGTTATGTCCCTTGGTCTTATTGAATTGACAAGCCAAGATATTCAACGGTATGGAGTATATTTGTTCTTAGCTCTTTTTTAACTCAATTACATTCTGTCTCCAACTTCTGCTCACATTTGCTATCTTTAAAAATGTAGGAGACGACCTACAGCAATTCAGATAATGTACGGGACGCCACCATTGCAGTGCAACCAATGCGGATATCGGTGCCCCAAATCAGCGGATGCGCAAAAGAAAATGGACGCGCATCTGGACTGGCACTTCCGTCAAAATCGACGTATGAAGGATAAAGCTAAGAAAAGCCATTCCCGAAGCTGGCTTGTTGGAGAGGAGGTACCGTATACAGTATTGCACAATTTTGACGATAGTAACCCATCAAGGTATATTCCTCTTTCCGCAAAACTGAATTCACGATTTCATTTTATTTTTTCAAACGCTACTCAGGATTGGATCCACTCTCGTGAAGGCGATCTGAGCCAGAGTCAACAACCTGTGTTTTTCGATTTCGGATCAGGCGTGAGCAAGACGAGTAAGGACGAGTTAGCGCTGCAGGAGGAGATCGCGGCTCTCAAGGAGCAGATAGTGTCAGAACCATCACTTATCGAAAGCCTTCGGAGCGATGAAGCCGACACGATCACAGAGGCCATGGCCATGAATGCTATTGTCAAGGGCTGCTCTATCTGCAAAGAGAAATTTATTAAGGTCTGGAATGATAATGAAGAAGAGTGGTCTTATAAAAATGCCCGGGTTGTCGACAAAGTGGTAAGGCGGACATTTTATTTCATCTTGACATCTTGCTACGCCGGAGGGTGGTATCAACATTGACCATTATTTTTTGTCGAATGTAATGATTAGATATATCATGCCACTTGCCACGCGGATCTAGTCCGTTCGAGCCAGCGCCAGGCGGTAGCAGCAGCAGCAGCAGCAGCGGCAGCAGCAGCAGCCGCCTCAGTCTCAGTCTCAGCCGCCGCGACGATAGAAATGACAATGGCGCCTCAATATAATAGCGAGCTGAAGCCTGAGCAAAAAGACTCCAAGGCTGGCATGTTGTCGCCGGATAATGCTCAGTCTGATGTCAAAAAACTTGATCCCAACGCGGAGGCTACGGCGGATCATCATGACCAGGAAATGACTTGTCCGGACTTGGACCTACCTCTTTCTCTGAAGCGCAAGGTAAGGAACGAACCAAAAAAAAAAGATAAATGAAAAAAAGGAAGGCTTTGCGCTTCGGTTTACTTCTTTTGTCTGACATTGCTCGTCATATTCACTGTCATAGCTGGAGATTGACCGACAAGAGCAGGACCAACAGGCTACCAAGAAGACAATTCTTGCTCAAGATTCTTAATCTGTGTCGTTTCTGTAGCTCGCCTAGCAGGAACAGCGTTACATGAATAAAAAGTTTTGAACCTAGCAGTGGTGAAGCGACAATTGTTAGTGCGACATGGGCGATGCCTCGATTTTGAGCCCATCATTGCATGTCACGCGAATACACAGCACTTTGTCCCTACACTGGGTATAGCCTCAACACATTGTTTTGTTGCCATTTTGGAGCGGCGGTTGTTTGGTGAGTTATGTATACGGCCTGCAAGCTTCGGTTGAGATTAGCTGCGCCTTAGGGCCTAACCCCAGGAAGGAGAAGGTGCCTGAAAAGATATGGAAGCACACGTAACCGACACGGGCAGATGTGCAAGCCTCATTTTTGGGCGTGGGTGTATGATGTGCCACCAAAAAAGGACGAACGAAGCTGAGGATCCCACAGTCCCACAAGGGGGAACAAAATTTATTTCTTCCCAGAAGCAGAAATGACCCCAAGAAATAAAGAGTTGCATGCACCTGCTTAATTGCGCTGCACTCTCTTTGCCCATCCTCTTCATCCTTCCTTTCTCTCCGCCGCTTCGTATCTCATTCCATCTCCTCTCTTCTCATCTCATCCCATCCTTACTCATTCCGCCCGCATTCCATCCATCTGTCTATTGTGTCTCGACTGAACGAGCGAGTGAGTGCAGTAATGGCATCCAACCATGCGCCCTCTTCCGATCCTCCCGTCATTGCCGCTATCTCACCTGCCTTCCACAGACAGACTCAGTCCCGTCCACAGCAGCAGCAGCAGCAGCAGCAACAACAACAACAACAACAACAACAAGCTCACCTAGCGCAGCTATCCACGTCAAATCCCTATACCCGAGCTATGGAAGCTCCATCTATCCCTTCGCCTTCACCCTCTGTAGATCCCAAGGCTGGCTTGAGACCAACCTTGCGGCCACGGTCTGGCACTTTCGCGGGCACAGGCATCGGAAAGGAGAATAGCGCACCAACAATGGCGCCAAACCAGGGTCAGGCGTTCAAAACGCCTAAACCCCAACCGCAACAGCACTTACAAAGTCCACACATCTCGAAGCCACTCCCGTCGCCGCAGCGATCTATGCCACAACAGCCTCAACAGCTGCAACAAAGCGCCAATGGTTTAGGAGTGTCGAGTCTTCCTCAAAAGGTAAGATGACAGTGGGTCAAAGAAAGGGCCTTTGAGGCTCCATCTCAAGCTTTTTGTTTTTCACTTCAATGACAACATCCTCTTTGCTTTTGCGCTGGTGGCAATTCTATATCTGGTGCAAAAAAAAAAAAAAAAAAAAAAAAAAAAATTGCTCAGTGCTGGGTTCTACTTGTGGATTTGCGGGGTATGCGGTGGTATTGCCATTGAAGCACGCTGATCGCTCTTGCGTCCTTGGTCATGGAGCCAGTTCTCAACTATATTTGAAGCATAAAGCTGACATATCAATTGCCCATATTGGGATGGTCCTTTTCTTTGATCAATTAGCCTCAGGCAAGTGCAAGTCCAAGACAGATTGCCCGTCCTGATAGCCTATCTACGTCAGGCAAGGGACTTGGAGCTGGACCAGGACATGGATCATCACCAGGCGTAGCGCCAATGAGAGTTAGCTCGCCTTTAGTCTCTTCCTCGTCACCACAGCCCATTTTGCCCCCACCAGCCTCAACAACGGGATTATCCTCGTCAAACCTACCACCCACTGTGAATCCCTTAACCCCAAAACCTCGCCCTATTCCCCCAACACTGCCACCTGCAAGGGCGCACGGAATTCATGCACGAGCCCTGGCGCGTCCATCATCGACCGTGCAGTCGAACTCGCCTTCATCCTCGGCTATGACCTTTTCTCCCGCATCTCCTAGGGTGACGCAGCCATCTTCTGTCATTGGCAAGGCAATGACCCGCACACAGTCACCGGAACCCCGGGAGTCGATATACCCAGCCCCAGCACTTAAGGCGCCGCAGCAGGCTCACCAACCCAGGCAGCGCCAATCGGCGTCCTCTGTTCGTCCTCCAGTAGAATCCATAGCCCACCCACACCCACCACCACCAGAACGCCACCCGTCTAATATTTCAATCCCAACGGTTCCGTCCATGACGACAAGCAAAGTGGAGCAGCCGGTCGCTATTTCTGCTGCGGAAGCAGCCCTAGACAGTAAATCCGAATCGAGTGCCACACTGGAAAGGGGCGCACCTCAAAGCACTCTAGATCTAGACCTCGAAGACGACGACGACGAGGATGATGGCGATGATGACGCGAAGTGGGTGGGGGATGAAAAGACTAAAAGAACCCGACAAAAAAAAATCAGGAAGAGCTTGGAGAAGCTGACGAGGCCCTCTATTGAAAAGAGGAGAAGATCCCGGCAACTGAAACCGTTGACTACCATTTTCTCGACTTCATCGCCAGCAGTGGCAGCAGCAGCCAAAGTACATGCAGCAGCCAAAGCAGAAGCCGCTATTTTGGCGCCGAAGCGACAATCACTGTGGGCATCTCTGTTTGGGAATGGTAAGGATTTCATGGAGTTCGAGTGGAGAAGTTATGACTAAATAGACGTGGTCGCTAACATGCCAAGTTGCTATTCCATTTTCAGGCAGAGCAGAGGCTCGACCCGCTCTTTCTGATTCTCTTGTCGGGAATGATGAATCGACACAGTCTCTGGAATCTTCGACTAGTCAGGTTCAGGGGCCGCCAATAAAGATGAGCAGTTCATCGACACTCAATTCGCCCATGACCCCTCAGTCAGAGAAGAGCCTATTTGACAGTTCTGGCGACCAGGACTCGGAATCAGCAGAGGTGACAACACCGCCAGAGCAGTTCTCACCTGGCGAGTCCATTATCGAATCCTTGACCAATTCAACTCCGGGTCAAGATGATGTTCTGGCGGTTAATGTCGCTCGACATGAACGGTCTCGAACTCTGCCAGGAATGCTTCCTCAATGGGACGGCAGTATTTTGTGGTCACTCACGAGGGCACTCAGCGCAAAGAAGACTCCAGAGCCACCATTAGAAAGCGAGAGTAGCGATGGCGACAGCAGTGCAGAGACTGCCGCGGAGGATGAGGATGAGGATGCTTCCGGGGACGATTGCAGGGACTCTGATCAGGAGGGGAGTATCGAGAACGATAGTTCACCCGCCTCGCGAAAGAGCAACGAATTGGGAGCTGGGATACAGGACGACTTCAAACATTCGTCGCCAAGAGTTCCTGCACGGGCAGCTTTATCCATTCGAACTCAAGCTCCAAGAGAGAGAATGGTGATTGCCGAGGCCCAGGTGCAGATTGGCGACGATCTAGATGACGAAAATCCATTCACAGATTCGCATGCTCTGCTTGTATCATCTCCAGCCGTGGCATCCTCGATGGCACCCAAGAGCCAACTTTCTGCAGTGGGTGCATCTCCAAGGGCATCACACTCACCGTCGTCATCACCTCTATCCTACCTCACTGGGTCTGCAGCCTCTGGCTCCACATGGTCTTTGCAAGGGTCACGGCAGACTCTGATGAAGATGATTTTCAAGTCGAAGAACGATGTGCCTTCCGGAAGCGCGGATGGGAATAGCAACGCCGACTTTTCTACAGAGTACTCACATCGCAAACTCGAGAGTTCAGTGGGATCCACTGGTCCTTCAACGCCTTTGCAGTCTCCTCAGGTCGACGTCTTTTCTGATTTCGAGTCTTCCGCCGCCCTGGACACCTCTGTCGATATCCATACAAAGGACACGAAGCGCCGTTCGTTCGTTATACCCGGTGCTTTCCCCGGAGAGGGACGCGCATCGGAAGATGCTGGCCAAGGGTATGACTCGGGATTTGCGCCAGCACATGTACCCATGTATGCTGCCTCAGAGGGCGATTCATTGGCTGTTGCGCAGCCCGATGGTGATTATCAATACCAGGACAAGGATGGAAGCGATTACTCGGATACCAAGGACGATCAGCGTAGATTAGACAGTGATTCCAGTGATTTCGAGCAGGGAATTATGAGCACACAGTCTTCCAAAGGATCGTACGAGCGAGCCTCTTTTTTGCAGGAGCCACACCTACCTCGATTCAACAGGGGGACTATAAAGTCTCCTCGCCACCATCAATTGTTGTATTCTCAGCAGTTGACGAGTCCGACCATGACTGGCGCAACCGATAATGATGGCCAACTGGATCATGAACCTCTTCAGATTGAGGTCCACTCAACGTCAGTGGTGGCGTCCCATATCCCCACGCGTCGATCCCCACGGCCAAATGCGCAGAGTACTTCCAAAGCAAAGACCGATTTGCGCGATTCGACACGCCAAGAAAAGCCGTCGCCTTCAACTTTGGCGATTGCTCGGGCTCCAACGTCATCAACGGGTCCTGTGGTTTCCCAGAATGCACCTGTGTCGCCTATCACACCACGGTCAAGAGTCGATGCAAAATCCACGTTTACCATCGCGAATCAGCAAGAGACCTCGGGCAGCCAGATACCCAGCATTAAAGACAGCGGAGCATTGGTTTTGGACAATAATATCGACTATAGTCGCTATAAGGAGGAAGGTCCTGATGTGAGCGCGAAGAAGCCACAGCCAAACTGGAGGCATGTGCCGAGCTCAGAAATCATGCAGGAAGTAGAGGCAGCGGGCAGCGGAGCTGGAGCCTTGGATCAGACACACGAGGACTCGCCACTGGTAGAAGTTATTCCATCAGGCTTACGCTCTGCAGGTGTTCCACCTCTGGCAGCGGCTACTAGTCAGGGACATGCTTCGCATTCTAGACAGAAGTCGCAGGCAGATGCAGTAGGTTTACAAACTCAGTGGCTACAGCCTTGTAAAGTATCGCTTGGGCATCATCTTATAAACGTTGACGACTCACATCTTGTGTGCTCTAGCTTCCTCAGCCATCTTCTAGGACCAATCCGCCACCCCTTCCTCCGCCACGTAATGCTAGACGGCCTCGTTCGAAGACTCTGAGTCGGCATGCCTCCATGGATATCGGCCTTGTGCTCGCCGATCAAGGCGAGCCGCAGTTCGCGAGGCATGACGACGTTAATGTCACATATTCAACTACGTCAAGCGGAGAGTGCCGGGCGCCGACAGACGGTGTTTTTGAAAGTCCCGCCAAGGAGCATATCATGGAAGAGATGGGATCTGAACAGGCGCGCGACTTCAACGAAGAGGACTATCTTTATTGTCAAAATGACAAACTCCGGCAGGACTTCCGAACCAACACTCATATATCGCAAGATAGCCAGAGCAGCCACGGTCAAGGATATGGCCAGCCATATGGCAAGGGCAACAGTGCTTTTGATCCCTTCGCAGAATTCGCAGAGAAACAACAGGGACGCGCCAGTTCAGAGACGCAACAACAACAACAGTTGGGGCCGATGTCGTGGTTCCCAGGAAAGCAGCAAGCCGATAGCTCCGGGGACACTCTTTTGGTGGCAACACTTCGTGAACAGATCGCATCTTTGTCCACGGAGCGCGACCAATTTTACAACGAAACTTTGCTGCTGCGACAGAAGCACGACATGCTTACAAGTCTTGTCAACAATATGGGTGTCGCCGTCGAATCAATCCAACAGCAGCAGTTCTTACAACAGCAGCAAGAGCAGCAGCAGCAGACTTACCAGTCTATGGCCCTGATGAATGACACTGCCTCGTTGGGTTCTATGTCGGCCATGTCTATCCCCGTCGTGGATGGGTCCCAAGGCATGATGTACAATGGTTACCAGTCAAATATCTGCCCGATCGACTACGGGGCTCAGGATCAGCAGCTTCCGCAGGTTCAGCCGAGGCGGCATCATGATGATCAAGCGTTGCAGTATGTTGACAATCCTGAAAATGCCACGGCAAGCTCTCAATTCGACTATGTCCAACAACCACCGCAAGTTGTCGAGCGGGATATGTATCCTATTCTGCCTCAGCAGGAGGAACCTCAGCTTCAGCCTCGCCGTAACCACTTTCACGATGCCGATCAGCAGCAGCAACAGCAGCAACATCAGCAACGCGCCGAGAGGGTTCGGCAGCTCTCAGACGAGTATCTTATTCAGATGCCCCGCAACTCCGAAGAGTCGCTGAGAGGTTTCCCTCAGCACCAGCATGATTCAATGCTGGATATGGCCCAACATCAAAGCTACGGGCTCCAGAACGTCCAAGACGCGTATCAGAGCGGGATCGATGGACGGCAGCAGGCTTGCCTCCAAGGAGAGTCGATGAGCTTTGGTGAAGGATACGACCTCATCCCCACTTCAGACTTGAGCGGAAATGGAGCGGTGATGATGCCATTGTCGGAAGATATTCATTCCAGAGATTATTATTACCAGCAGCAACTGGAGGAAGAACAGCAGCGGGCAGGATTGACGTTACAGCAGCTGAAGCAGCAGCACCAGCAGAACCAAATGCAGGAACATCAGTATCGCCACTCGACAGACACACACCATAGCAGTCAGGGCAGCCAGGATGGATATCAACTGGTTGACATTATAACTACTAGGCCAATGTCTGGAGGTGTGGTCAACGCTGGGCTGAGTCATGTTGCATCTGATTTCGGCTATGGCAATGTCCAACAAACTCAGCATTCTGGGAATAACAGTGGCCAAGAACCGGAATTCGGATCGCTGAACCCCTTTTCGGCTAACTATAGACCGTTGTCGATAACGGATCAAGTATTGCCGATGCAGCAGGTTCATTTGCGACGGCATCATTCTATGCACCAAACATCGTCTGTGCGACAATTTAGCGCGCCTGAGGTGGTCCCGCAGTTCCCGCACCAGCAACAACAACAACAACAACAACAACAACAGCAACAGTCCCACGCAAATGCTCAGCGGACTCATCAGCCTCGTCCACCAGTCTGGGCGCCTCAGCATTTGACTCGCTCCTCGCCTTCGTCGAACATGCATCGGCGCCAACCCTCCAACCCGCATCAGCCCGAGAAGGGTATGCTGTTGCTCTCGTCATCAACATCGTTCATGAATACCAGCGATTCTCCAATGCTATCATCTGCTATCCTAGGCGGCTCGTCCGGGACATCTTCAGCGCCACTTTCATTGCTCTCGAATGTTGTGCAACAAGAGAAGGTTAGGATCGAGGAGAAGACATCATTGCAAAACGGTGCCGCAGGCTGGTCTGAGAGAGCGTTTTCACCCGTGCTTTCGAATGCCAATGACAGCCATAGCTCGGCCATGAATAACATGACCAGTCTGGCGGCGACCATGATGGCATCAGCGACTACCACCACGACCTCAAGTGCCACAAACTTGACCACCAACATCTCAGCGACAAAGCCGCGGGTGCTATCGAGGGAGGAGACGGACAAGATTCGCCAGCAGTTCGATAGCTATCTTGCAGATCCCAAACGGCGTAGCAGAAATTTGAATACTGAGCATGGGTCGAAGGAAAAGCTGCAGCGTGAGCATGATCGTGATGCACCTACAGATGCGACTTCGAACTCGGATTCAGAATCCGGCTCAGATAACGGGGACATGGCCGATTGGAGAGCGTCTGCTAGTTCTGGAGCGGATACGTCTTTGAACACTGGCGCAAGTTTTTTGAGCAGGAGCAAGACAATAGCTGGTACAGGGATCAGCTCTCGAGGGACCAGGAGATCCACCCACCGCAATTCTGTGCAACAGGGGGCCAATCCTAACACTGGTAGCAACGGCGGTAACACAGATGCTGGTAATCAAGGAGCCTTCCAGCCTGCAACTGATGGCGTACTCCGACATCACGCCAGTTCTGGGAGCCTGAGATCTGTTGCGAGGCACAACGAGCAGTGGCGGTCGGCGACTTTGCGTCCAGAGCAGGAGACTGATATGAAGGAGGAGACGCGCCAGGTCCAATCTCACAGTCACGACGGTGATGAACATGGATCTCGAACGGGTATTGGCGCTAGCCTTGAAAGCCAGCTAGTGTCGCCACAGTCCAAATATCCATCTATGCAACCTCAGCCGCAACAACAGCAGCAACAACAGCAAGCACACAGCAAAAATTTGCCACTACCGCCAACAACGTTGCCACGTCCACCCGTCACGTACAAGACTCCTGTGGACTCTCCTGGATTATTACCGTCAACATCTACAGGATCGGTATCGACAAGGTCGTTATCATCAACGATGAGTTCCAAGGCGGTACTGGATGAGGAAGGAGGTGACTGGAATTTGCATGCGCAGCCGAGACGATACAATAGTGTGAAGAGGATGACTGGCGTCACAGGAGTTACGAGACGGGCTATTGGACGGCCGGTCGACAAGGGACATGGTATTGAACGCGGTCCTGAGGACTGTGTGTAGTTTTCCTAATTTTTTTTTTTTTTTTAATTTTTTTTTTTGGATATTTTTTTTTCTTATTTTTTTTCCCCCGTAGTGGTTCATGGAAATAAATGCTCTCACTACGCGTTTTATTTGAAAACTGCAAACTGGACGGCTCGAAAGTAGAGCAGGATTATAGTTAGTATGAGTAATTGTGGTAAAGAGCAATACTTGCAAAACGTCGCCTTAAACGTTGGTGCCTCCGGAGCATCCTGCACGGATGTCGACGATGTGATTGAATAGCCAGCTGACATGCTGGTCCGAGTAGTTTTTTTAACGTGCGGAAGGATCGATCGGTTTTCGGAGAGGATGATCGATGCTCCCACTAGACCGCCATTTCCTTTGGGTCCGGGTGGAGAAGGAGCTAATGCGAAATAGACTCGGTCATGCCTGGGTTCGAAGAGCGGAACAGGCCAGCACGCAAGTAATGAGCCAGTGATGGCGATGATTGGTCACTGTCGCTTGCTGGCTCCACGTCGAGGCCTAGTCTCCGCACGTTGGTGATCGCCTTGCTTTTATTTTCTGTCAAAAGATGTGTTGAGGGTCGTTGATGGCATTCCACAGTCGAAAGCAGTGCTCCAGGGGTGATGATTTTGAATCCTGCACTAAGGGTACCATGCTGTTCAGGTGGGTAATGTGAGAAAAGGATAAATGTAACCTGCCCGTGGTCAAAGCGCAGGGTTTCGATCACAAGAGTCACGTTTCACTGACAAACGGACACAGTTTCATTATTGCACGTGTTGCCCGAACGGTGGCACAGCGCATTAAGATAAGTCTCAAAATCCTCGTGGTAGTCACTCGTGTTACTATTTGCCAGGATTACAGGAACGAGGGCGCATTCTTGGACTATTCATGGTCATAGAGGACTCGCCCTAGGAGGTAGCTAGGGCGTCAGACAAGGGAAGAGCGATGGCTGGTTGCATGTCGTCATTAGGCTGACCGGTAGTAGCCTTTGCTGCTTCACAACACATCATCTCTTCGTGCAAAAGGCGCCGATCCGCCCTCTCGGCTCACATCACGCGCTTTGGATCCTTGATTAACAGCCGCACATAATCTGGAGCTTGGATGTTCAGAAATTTATTAAAGACATGTAATGACATGAAAAACGCGTTTCAGAGCAGACGGTTGAAACTGGCTTTAGAAAACAGGCCCTTCTGAGTAAGATCTACTGGGTGTGGGGTGTGGGGGGAGAGGAATTGCCGTGATGTGCGAATTAATGGAGATTCCAGTTAGTGAAATGATTAGTAAATTCGTTTGGGGATCAGGAATTGATCCATTTCCCTGCGGTGTAGATCAATGAATCCGGACAGGAATGCAGATCTGAAAGCAGATCATTTATGGAGGGTGTTTTCATTGCTCGCTTTTATGCACAAAAGGTCTATCTGGGAGAGAGGGAGAGAGAGAGAGAGAGGAGGCGAGGAAGGAGGTGCCTGCTCTCGCAGCTCTCCCAGCAGGTCTGACGCATTTCCCGCCATTTTTTGTTAAGAAACCAGTCGCGTATCGTGCAGAAAGCAGTATGGGTTTGGAGCCTGTTTTCCTCGGACAATTCCACACAGGTCTTGTTCGTTGCTGTGTGTTTTGGTGGTGTTGTTTTTAGTCGCTGGCTTGTTTGTTTGATTCTGATGTTGGTGCTCTCTCTTTTTTTTTTTTTTTTTTCGCTGGAGAGGGCTCTCTGTCTCTTGACGCGCTCTCGACGCTCTCGTCCGCTTCTGTGTTGGCTTCTTGTCATCGCCAGTCTAGCCTGTCTGTCTCGATCAGTCGCACATGGCCCTCATGGGCCTCTACCTCCATCGCCAATGCGATCGCATCATGCAGGGATGATGATCCAATCAAGGAGATGCACCCTGCCACCCACCCACACCAGCGCCGACAGCCGTTGGAAAGGCAGAAGCATAAATTTTTGGTTCACTCTCCTCCCTGCACGCGGAAACGCAAACCAGTTCTGCATTCTACGCCCTGCAGTCGTGTGTGCTCGTCTTTACTACTGCTTCCCCAGCCAACACCACTTCCGTCCGTCTTTATCTTCTCCCCCCCCCCCTCCTGTTCCTGGTCCTCTTTCATCCTCGTTTCCAACACTCTAATCTTCTCTCACGCTCATCCCAGTTTCCCGTCTTGTTTCTTTCTTCCGTTCTTTCCTTCTTCATAAAACTCTTTTTCACGAACACACCTTCCCCTCCCTCCCCCCCCTGTCCCATCTGCGCTGACCCAAGCGCCATCATCTCGTCATCTCACCTCCTCATCTCATCATCATTTCCCACCATCTTTCATCTTTCATCCTTCATCCATCATCTCGCTCCATCCCTTGTCTCCCCCTACCATCGACTGAGCTCCGCACTGTCTAGGCCCTCCTGCCTAACTCTGTCTGTTAGCCTCTTGTCAGTCTCTCTGCTCTCTGCTATTGATCCCCATCCGCCTCTCATACATACACACTTGTCACCATTGCTACCACCATGGCCTCCACAACCACTACACCCTCTCCCTCCAATACTACCACGCGCAAGTCCGCCCTCTTGGCCTCTTATGGATACCCCTCCCAGCCTGGAATGGCCAGAGCCGTCGCTGCCGCTGCTGCCGCCGCCTCGGACGGCGGTGGGCCCAATTCTCCTGGCGGTGGCCTTTCCGGCAGAAAGGGGTCCATCTCGACTACTCGAAGCAGCCACCGCTACTCCCAGTTATACTCGATGGCGGCCGAGCAGGATGTCGAGGTCGAGGATGACCTTGCTCGAGGTGCGCACTGATATGCAGCAATATCCACTCCATGAGTCGTTTGGTTCATCGTCTCATCTCCGTGCTACTGACCCTCGCTTCGATTTACTTTTGCGTTCCTTGTCTTATGACCATTCGCTCCCCTCCCCCCAGCTCAAAAGCGCCTTCGAGAGCTCAAGACAAAGATCTCGTCCCAATCCAAAAAAAACTTCGTACTCGAACGTGATGTCCGCTACCTTGACTCGCGCATCGCGCTACTGATCCAGAACAGGATGGCGATTGCCGAGGCATGTCGTCTATCTTGCTTGCAGTCAATGATATCGTCCTCCCGTCCGTGTCAATCTTCAAGGCTAACAATTTCTTCCTCACTCTTTTCCTGCCCTCGCATCATTTTGTTTACGGCTGATAGCAACGAGAAGTCGCAGAACATCTCGAGGAGGCCGACTCTTCAGACGGACTGTTTCCTGATGACCGCAAATTGCAGTCGTATGGAAATCTCTTCTTCCTGCTTCAGACAGAGCCGCGACACATCGCAACCCTCTGCCGCCTAGTCTCCTTGACCGAGATCGATACGTTGCTACAAACCGTCATGTTCACGCTCTACGGAAACCAATACGAATCGCGAGAGGAGCATCTTCTCTTGACTATGTTCCAGGTAAAATGAATGCTCTGTTCTCGCTAATGCCACCAATATTTTGAACATGCTGGCTGAACCCTATGTGGCTTCCATTCTTTCGTCCATCCCGTAGTCTGTCCTCTCTGCCCAATTTGAGACCGCAACTGAGTTCGGATCACTTCTTCGCGCCAACACTCCAGTATCGCGCATGATGACAACCTACACCCGTCGTGGGCCTGGTCAGAGCTACCTGAAGACTGTCCTTTCAGAGAGAATCAACAGCTTGATTGAGCACAATGAGCTCAACCTGGAGGTGAACCCACTCAAAGTGTATGAACAGATGATCAATCAGATTGAGGAAAACACAGGTTCACTCCCAGCTCATCTACCCCGCGGAGTGCCGCCCGAGGTCGCTGCCGCCAACTCTGATGTTCAGCAGATTATCGCACCTCGTCTGAGCATGCTCATGGAGATTGCTAATTCGTTCCTGGACACCATTCTCCAGTCTCTGGATCAAGCCCCCTATGGTATTCGCTGGATCTGCAAGCAAATTCGCAGTTTGACCAAGGTAGGGAGACTGTTGCTATATTAACCCGTATCGGCACCACTTGAACACCTTTTTTTGTAAGAGTTCATCTTAAACCTAAATGTCACACTGTCCGCCTCCGTTCTAGCGAAAATACCCGGACGCGACCGACTTTTCCATCTGCTCTTTGATCGGAGGCTTCTTCTTCTTGCGCTTCATCAATCCAGCCATTGTGACCCCTCAGGCCTACATGCTTGTTGACGGACTACCGAGCAAACACCCAAGGAGAACCTTAACCTTGGTATGTTCTAGCCCGTTATTATTCCTAGTCTACCTCGTTGACTTTGCTGCCTTTATAGTAACTGTTTCGTTTTATGACGCGTTTTAGATCGCCAAGATGCTTCAGAATCTGGCCAACAAACCAACTTATGCAAAGGAAGCATACATGATGACGCTCAATCCGTTTGTGGAGAACAACAAAGCCAGGATAAACAAGTTCCTGAATGACCTGTGCGAAGTAGGCGACTTTTACGAGAGCCTGGAGGTACGATATCTAATGTCATTTTAAATCGTCATCCTGAAGATTACTCTCCGCAGATAACATATTTAACCTCTACTAAACGTTTCAACTCTCTTTATTGCCCATCTACTTCTAAACCATCAGATGGACCAGTACATGGCGCTGTCTAAGAAGGAGATCAACTTGCATATCACCCTGAACGAGTTGTTCAATACCCATCAGCTCTTGTCACAGCACCGGGAAGCCTTGGCACCTCAAGAAAAACACCATTTGAGAGTGTGTCTGAATGAGTTGGGCGCAGCACCGCCTCAGGTGCCCCGCAAGGAAAACAAGACGATTGTACTACCTCTCTTCAGTCGTTGGGAAACGCCTATCCAGGACTTGCACTCGACGTTCTTGCAGGAGACGAACATCACTCAAGCTGATATCATGTACATGGAAACAAAGTCGATTCTTGTGCAGCTGATCCGTTCTATCCCTGGTATTGCCGACAAGCGACCCTTGGACCTCATGAAGATCGCAGAGACGGCCGCTACGACCAAAGATGCCATCTTGGTCCGCAAGGGCATCAAAGTCAAAGAGATGCTCATCGAACTTGAGGCGCTAAATGTCGTGGACGATCGTTTCACGTTCATGACAGAGGAGGTCACAGAGGAGCTGCGACACTTGGGCAATCTGCGAGAAAAAGTGAATGAGGAAGCAGCAAGTTTGGAGAGTGTATTCAAGACGATCGGAGATCACAACAACTACCTCCGGAGCCAACTGGACTCTTACAAGGCTTACTTGCAAAACGTGCGTATGCAGAGTGGCGGAGGAAACAACCCTGGACAAGGTTCTGGTGTTGGCGTTGTGACTGTGGGAGGCAAGGAGGCAAAGAAAGGGAAACAGCAGGTCCTTGGACCGTTTAAATTCACGCATCATCAGCTTGAGAAGGACGGTGTCATTGCCGAGAGCAACGTGCCAGAGAACAGGTAAGAGTTTTGGACCATTTGTAACAAACATGGCCATTTTAACTTTTGATCGTATAGCTCCCCGGCAAAGTGGAGATTTTGTTCACTGTCTCGTCTTTACTAACGCTTTTGTCCTCTCGTCTCCTTCTCTTGCTCTATCTGCGTTGTGTGATTAGACGGAGCAATATTTTCTTCAATATCACCTCACCGATCCCCGGCACGTTTATTATCGCACTGCACTATAGAGGCCGCGATAAGGCTATTCTGGAGATGGACTTGAAGCTCGATGACTTGCTTGAGAAGGTAAAATGCAATTTTTTTTTTGTTATTCTTGTTATATTCACGTTGATTTTACACGTTACTAATATCCCTCATACCTTCTCTCTTGACACGATAATACTTCTGGAACAGCAACAAGATCAAGTGCAGCTGCTCGATCTTGAATACGTACACTTCAACGTCAACAAGATCCTCGCTCTGCTAACAAAGACCTTCATTAAACGTTAGCTCTGTGGTAGTGAGTTCTTCTATGAGCGAACGTGGGTATAGTCATAGATACCCGACAGGACTCGTCTTGACAGACGTTTTTTTGAGGATCGTCATTT
This sequence comes from Dissophora ornata, assembly GCA_025201705.1. Lineage (NCBI taxonomy): Eukaryota > Fungi > Mortierellomycota > Mortierellomycetes > Mortierellales > Mortierellaceae > Dissophora > Dissophora ornata. The sequence goes on from MU616578.1 coordinate 22,240, forward strand.
TTTAAAACACATATAATAAAAATTATCGTCCGTCTTTACAATGGTCCAGGGCGAATCGAACGTAAGACGTTGAAGCACTACGTCGCTGAAGATTACGCGACCGAGAATTTAGAGCAGACAAGCATAAGGGGGTCTTAATCCTGACCCTTGCTCCAACATCATGGAAGCTGTTCGCTTGTGGGTTTCCTCTCTCTGACTCGATGGGAGAGAAGATCCTGTTTGTTGTAATATTGGAGCTTCCTCCCAGGGCGACATCCACAGGCTGGAGATACAGTCGTTTTTGGTGCAATAGCGAACAATGTGGGCAGCCATCACGTCCTTGTACATGAATGATTTGCATTTCTTGCAATAGAGTCTGGGAATGTTGCCTGCCTGCATAACGAACTGCTCAACCAGGGATACTTCTTCTATGTATAATACTCATTGACGCCAACGACCACATATCCTAGGGACCGAACCTCGCAAAACGTTGGAGTGGCATTTGTCCATTATCATTAACAACATGGTTGATCCTTCATGCTCGCTTTTTTGATAGTACAACAATATACTTACCATTTGCACGAAGAAGGACTTAAATGAGGTGTGCAGTGAGGAGAACCTGGAATTAGATGAGACCTGTCCAAGGTCCGCCCCGACCACCACCTTGTCAGCTTCATCCCATTGTCTCCAGATCGACTCCCAACTATCTTGAGCAGGTGGTTGGTGAGAACACCAAATTCACCGTTGCACGCCGTTCTAGGATCCCATTGGTGGTGGTGGGGGGTTTTTTTTGGCGATGCTGTTGTGGTTGTAAAAGTCGTCGAGCCGATCCTCGACTTCTCCAAGCCTCTCAACATAGTTTGAGAAGTCAGCATCGTCGCCACGACGTGGAGGTAACCTGCTTTCAATGTCGCTGATGGATCCAACTTGCCAACTGGGACCATGCGCTTTTTCTCTTCTGGCTAGTGTTGACTCTTGAATGTTGGCTGGCACACTGCCTCCTGCAAGCTAATGCAGGTTTTCACTGCTATGATAATCTCAGAAGAAAACACTCCTTACCAGGCAAAGAGTTTGGGCCAAAATTGTGCAGCCACCAATGAGCAGACCATGACATGCCTCCTATTCCAGATTCCTTTTTCTATCCCTGAGTTAAAAGATCACAACTCAGTCAGTGTCTCGTCTCCCAGTCTTCCTCTCTTCAGTTATTTCTTGACAACAGCCCCCTACTCTCAATAATTGCTTTACCAGAAACAGGTGACAGTAATAGACATTAACATGAGGTCCCCACTGATTATGCTTGTCAGCCTGGCAATGGCAAGTGTCGCCCTGGCTGCTGAGGTTCCAGCGCCAGCAGGCGCACAAGTCGTCGCTGCAACCCCAGATAGCCAGGATACCAACGTCGCCGTTTCAGGGATGCAAGAACAACAACCATCGAACCCAGTAGGCGGAATTGATGTTGGTCAAAATGAACAAGCAAAGAACGGCGATAAAGTAGACGAGCCCTCCCCTCAAGAGCATATGTCAAAGCCATCGACCCAAGGCTATGGTGAGGATGGGCGACAGGAGGTCGTTAACATTGGACCTCGCATGAGGACTACAGCAGACAGTCAGACGCGATCTCGTACTGGACCACGCAGCCGCCAGCGTGGGGCCGTCCTTCCACACAAGTATATTGTTCGCCTAAAGAGTGGTGCAGAGTTTTCTTCCCGTAAGTTATGTTTCTTAATAACCGGCGGCTGGCACTTGGCGCGGCCTATTCGGCAATGCAGACAGGAAGGCCTTAGTTGAACATCAGTGTGGGCAAACATTCGTTTTCCAATTCCCTCGGTTCCCCTATATTTTTTATGTCTTTGGAATCTTACTAAAATTCATTTCCGCCCCTTTGTCACCATTCCCTCATTTTATTCTCATCGATCCTGAACCAACGAAATAGTCGATCTTCATTCGAAGGTCGCGGAGCGCAATCGTTTAGTTCGCTTGCCCCTTACGAGCGAGAACGGAAAGCAGCATGACGGGCGGGAAAAGATGGAGCAGGAGATTATACCCAACCAAGTTGACCATGAATACGACTTTGGAACCTGGAAGGGTTACTCAGGTCAATTCTCCTCAGAGTTCGTGAAGGAGCTCGAGTCACTCGATGAAGTCGAATACGTTGAGGAAGACAAGTTGATGTGGGCCTGGGATGTTGTGCAGGATAGGCGTGGATCGGAGGAAGCCATTCAACAGGATGAGGCCTTAGGCCCTGTAAGAACTTCGTCTCTTTTTGAACAGGCTGCTCTCTCGGTCAACGGAACCTCAGACTTTGCCGCGGATGCGGCTGCAGATACCAATCCCGCACAATTTGAATACTTTTCGGTCCGAGCTCCAAGTTGGGGTCTGACTCGAGTCTCACAGAGGCAACGAGATCTTCAAAAGGACTATACCTACATGTCTTCCGCTGGGTAAGAGACCAAGCACGACTGTAGATGCCAGTTTATATTATCCAAGCATTCATCTGATGTCCGAACGAAATCCTGTACACATGATAGGGCCGGCGTGGAGGTGTACATAATCGACTCCGGAGTGCTTCCGGAACATAAAGACTTCCAGGGTCGCGCCTCCAACCTCGCCAACTTTGTACCTGGCGAAGAAATTACTGATACGTGCGGACATGGTACTGTTGCTGCATATGAAGAGCAGCGCTACATTACAAAGTGAACATCTTTGCCCAATTGCTGACAGTATTTCGTGTAACATATTAGGTACACATGTTGCTGGGATCGTCGCTGGATACAAATATGGCGTGGCGAAGTCCGCGAAAATACGAGCGATCAAGGTCCTTGACTCAGACGGCCAGGGTTCTGTATCTCAGGTCCTGGCGGGTATGAACTACATGATCCGACATGCCAGCAACAACCCGAATCCCAAAAAGATTGCAAACATGTCCTTGGGTGGCCACGTCTCCCGTCTAGTAAACGAAGCTGTTCGCGCGGCAGTCTCCATGCACGGTATTCCGTTCTTTGTAGCAGCCGGCAATACCGGGGATGACGCCTGTCAATACTCGCCCGCAGGTGTCCAGGAGGCGTTTGCAGTAGGAGGATCCGATAGATCAGATAAGGTGGGGTGGTACAGTTGTGTTGGTTCATGTGTGCGCATCTTTGCCCCCGGTTCGGGTATCACATCAAACTGGATTACATCCTCTACAGCTACACACGTCTTAGATGGTACCAGGTATAGTTTTATTTATTCTTATTCATATTCACATGTCATCTCATATACGTTTACTAACGACGGTATGGCAAATAGCATGGCTGCCCCACATGTCGCAGGAGTGGCAGCGCTGTTCCTTGGCGCTGGCAACAAGTATAATAGTGCGCAAGAACTCTATGCAGATCTGATCCGCCACTCTACCCAGGCGGGTGTCAACGGTCTTCAGCCGAATGACAAGAAGACGTCTCGGAATCTCATTTACAACAAGTTGGAGGACCTTACGGATATGAGCGGAGTCAAGCCCCAGGACAGCCTCAAAGCGAACGTAGAGAGAGAGGCCAGCGTGAAAAAGCCAATCAAGAAGCAGAAGAAGGATGAAAAGAAACCTATCCATTTCCACGAAGAGTAATAAAATCCAGACGCGTCTCTTCTACGGTCCACGTATAGAGCAGTCACGTGCGGGTGTACTGGTCATTGGCATCGAGCGATGAGGACAGAAGCTCTTCTTTGCCATTCGCCACCATTCTAACGAAACAACCTTCGCATCCCTTTGTTCCCCTTCTTCATTTGGTTCATACACTGTAACAGTACCTGTACCCGACCTGTATCATAATAAACATAGTAGTTATCCATTCCACCATGGATCTCAACCACGAAAGGTTAGAGCCGCGTTTCATTAGTGTCAAGCTGCTGCACTTACTATACTGGAAACGGCTCACTTTGCTGACAGACATCGTCTTCGCCTCTCTTCCATTAACAAATGACACTGGCAGCGCCACAGAAAGATACACCGAGACCCTGAACTCAGCACTCACATACTTCAGCTCACTGGCGCAGTCGAGTGAGGGCTGGAAGCGACTGTCCTCAGCCTCGGTTCGCCCGCCAAGTAAAGACTTTTCGATCGAAAAAGGAGACGTTTCTGATCAATCGACATGCCGTTATCTAATATTTCTCCTACCACTTGTTTAACAGGAAGCAGTACGTCAGCTTCACCAGGAAGTGTAGGAAGGAGCGGTGGCTCGTCCTCGCTGTCAACCTCGCCAAACGCACATCGCCTCAGTCACCATGCCGATCCCATGGCGAGCCTGCCGGGCGGATCCACGCCTTCGTCTGCTGCCTCAGCTGCAATCGAATCTTTATTACCATCGATCTCCGTCTCAAAAAAGAACGTGCCTGGCAAATCCGCAGAGATTGTCCGAGCAAGTATAACGTTGCCTGGACTGAATGAACAGACCGACCTGGAAGACTGGAGAGCTGTTCTCGAATGCACGGGAGCGCGGAAGATCTGTAAGCAGCGGAGAGTGCAGTCGTATCTCTCCTAACCCTATCTCGACCATCGCCACCCCGCCCATCCAAAGAAACCAGTCTGTAGATTGTTCGCGTTCTAACAAGGGCTGTTTATCGTCCTTCATTTGTTCCTGGATCAAACAGGGGATCAAATGGTGGAGAGTTCAACGGTGCTCATGACCTTGGATGACTCCACCTGCATAACCAAAACCATCTTCAAGACGACATGGCCTGCTAGGTATGTAAACTTTTCAGTTAGAGCATGCTTGCTAGTCTTATGAATAGGCAGGCGCGCTATGTATCACATGTGCTCAACTGCTCCCACTATGAACAGATGCTGCCGTGATTTCTAGTGGGGTAACTAAATTATCACGCTCAGGTAGTGCTTACTTTGTAATAACATCGCGTTTCAATTACTTTCCATCCCATTGCCGGCCGTCGCACAGCCCTAGAGACGCCCTCCTGATAGAGACAACACTTCTGGACCACAATGCGGTACTGCATATTGCTACGTCTATCAAGCCATCAGAAGATGACCCAATATTCATGCGACCTGCGCCCCCGCATGTGCGCGCGTACCTTCCGCTCGTGGTATGGCATATCCAACTAGTGCCCGCTGACTTGGACGACACTGTCTCTTTCACATCCTTCAACTCTTTGGCCGCCTCTCAGAACAAACCTGTGATGCCTCGACACTCCATCCGCGTCAGCTTTTACTACCAAATTGATATGAGGGGATGGGCAGTCAACTCCTCTGTCTCCATGCAATCTCATGTCCCGTCATGTATCGCCAATGTCTATCGCTTATTGAGACGCCAGGGAGTACCGCCACACGTCAGCAGACATAGTTCAAGGATACAGTTAGATTTGAACGAGTACGATCCCACGACAGGAATTTACGAATTGCGGTACGATGTTATTCCCGCTGACTCTGACGACTTGGTCATGGAGCGGAGGACGGTCTCCAGCGCGTTGAAGCAGTTTAGGCTGGGGAACGCTGTACTCGAGGAAGGCCCAGAACTCGTTAAGGACAGCAACGATTCTTCCAACATTCCACAGGAAATTGTTTTGTCAGATGATGATGAGGCCGATGATATGGACAGCGAACAACGCAATGAGGCATCACAGAGTGATTACGTTGATGTAGAGCTGGATGGTGAAAGGTGGGGACTGGGCAGCGATATTGTGGTCCACATATTTATGAACGACATCGAGGACGAAGAGTTTGTCCAAGAAAACGTTGAATGTCTCAAGTATATGGGTCGAGATCGATACATTCTCCGAATGAAACACACCGAAATTGGATCTCGCCATGGCGCCATCAATGTCAAATTACGTATCGAGCGGATACCACAGCAACAAGACTCTGGAGGCGCCAGCCTTTTGAGTCAGCAACAGCTTCGATTTCAGCGCCAGAAATTGGAGCAAGAGCGACAGATACAACAGCAACAACAACAGCGGCAGCAAAATGGCCAGGATCGTGTCCATATATCAAACATAAATGGATTGGTCGTTTCGGTCAACGGCCACGAAAAAGATATATTACCGTTTCATCGGTCTTCCATCCAAGGCGCAAAACGAGGCAGCATGTCGCTCCAGGAACAGCTCGAGCTTAGCAAGCAGATTGTTCAAGAGGTCAACGACAGTCCACCCCATTGGCGTTCAGGATCAGAGAGTCTGGATGGACAGGAGGGCAGGGCAATGGCTTCACCGCTGTTACTGATGTCGTCCTCGATGCCGACAACGATGCAGAGTCTTAATCGCAGTAACCAAAGTATGATGAGCAACGGAACGAGCACAATGGCCCCCAGCAACTCAAATCCCACCAAAGTCAACAGTAGCTATAGCTACTTTAACTCTCTTCTACAAGAACCGACGTCCTCATGGAAGACTGTAACGAAGCAACGGGGAGTCCATGTTTCAAAGCTCGAGGCCCAGGGACATGCTCCGGGTATCGTCAAAGGCGAGGGTGTCTTTGAAGACTATACCATCTGGGACATCAAAGCAGCGCTGGATTGTGTGTCTGCACGAAAACTTTGTAAGTTACCGGAAGCTGCCGGGCTGTGTTGAATGCCATTTAAATTCGTTGGTAGTAAATAAGCAACTGTTAACTAGAATAAGTTTTTGGATCATAGGGGATAAAATGTTTGATGAATCTCATATGCTACAGCAGACGACACCGAGCTCGATCCTTAGCTACCTACGACTAAAAGGGTTTTGGCCCACGAGGTAATGGGGCTCAGGCAGATGCTGTTGAGCAAATCATTGATATGGATGAATTCTAATAGTTATTTATTGACCGTTCGCATAACAGCCCAAAGGATATGGCAATTTTGAACACGACATTTGTTACGAAGAACGCCATTCATTATTTTGCTACGTCCGTAGACGACGTCAATCTTTACCCAACTATCCCTCCTCCAGTGTCACCTTTTGTTCGATCTGAGCTCGTCGTATCGGGCTGGTATTTAGAAACGATCAAGCCGCAGAGCGTCCGGATTGTCTATATCGCGCAAGCCGCGCCCACAGGATGGATGGTGCCTGGAACAGCCCTTGGCGCCATGACAACTGAAATGCCACTCTGCGTTGCAGAGATTATAAAGTATCTGGAAACACATGGCAGCCCTCCAACGCTGGTTAGCATTCGCAGAGGGCGCGCATTGGGCGTCGACTACTCTCATTCAAAATCATCCTTCCGGCTAGAGTATGTTCAAGACAACAATCCCATCTTTTCGGGACAGAGGATACCGCTCCAGCAACAGCAACAACAACAGCAAGCTTATGTTGCGGATCGCCAGAGGAGGGGAACCGTTGACTACACTGCTGTAGTGGCCTCAGCAGAGACTCCGCAGTCTAACTCACCAAAACTTGGCCCGACGGATAAACTGCTGGCTGAGGTTCGTCTGGATGCTCGAACTTGGGCAAGGAATGGTGACTGTGAAGTCACCATTGATCCTCCACCCTCAAAGGTCACTTGCACTTGCGTGCCCCATGATGGGACTGGCATTCGACTGCGGATTGAGCACTCGAGTGGGCGAGCAGTACCATCAGGCGGAAAAGTCCTTTTAATGGCGCGTCGGCCTACAAAGCCAGGGTGCGGCCTTGTTGTGAATGGCGTTGCGATCAAAATGCCATCGATGGAACACCTGGAGACGTGGACGCATCGCAAAACGACATCATCTGAGAAGAACAAGGCCCTTACACTTTCTGTGGTGGATGGTGCCTTATCAGAGACAGAAAAACAGGGCGAGGGCGGCCATGATAGTGGCGCATTGAGAACAAACCGAAAGGATGAATCGGTATCAGCATCAGCATCGGCATCAGCTTCTGAAGACATTAGTCAGCCTTTGACCGCTGGCACACCGGTGAACATCATGGATAAGAAAAGTCCACATGCATCAATTCTGACGCCATTGCAATACGCCCAAGGCGCAATGGATCTGCTGGTGAGGCTCATGGCTGATCCTGAAGATAACTGGACGGTTGTCTCCGACAGCAAAGGAGGCATGAAGGTGACGAAGCGGTTCATGCCAAATGAGATATCTGAACAAGTCCCTCTTGTCCGAGGCGAGAAGGTTATCGAGGGATTTTCTCTGGAGGAGATTGCTACCGTGATCGGGACTCTCGGAACAAGGTCTAAATGTGAGTTTACCTTGCTCCAGGCGATGACTGATCATCCAGAGTGTCATCACATCCGGCTAATTTTGCTGTTGACAATATCTTCTTTTTCTCAAAAAAAAAAAAAAGTGGATGACCTCCACGAATCTGGAGAGATGCTTGAATCCTATGGTTCAGGATGCGCTATATTTCATCATGTGCTCAAGAGTTACTTTCCTTTGCCGCTTCCGTAAGTATTCACCAATAACTGCACTGATATGTTACTCTGCAACCGTGCTATTCCTGACTTTCCTGCCGCTCTTGCAGCGCCCGAGATCTCTATTTCATTACTGTAACAGCATCCGCCGAGGCTAGTGCCAGATGCCCTCAGATCGTGATCCTCTCGACGTCGGTACCTCTCGAATCTATAACGGATCTCTCTGCCCACACCACAGAAACTATTCCCACGCAAGGAACACCGAATTTGAAACCGCCTCAACCCCGCCCGCGGGCGCATTTGCACATGTCTGCATGGATTTTGGAGGGAATAGACCCTTATAGCTCTAACCACCCTATACCGTCAACGCGCGTAACATATATGACTGCATTGGATCTGGGTGGGTCAGTACCTCAGAGGATAAGTGGCATGCTCCAGACGACGTTTCCGAAAATGATTACGCAGGTCGAGAGCTATTTGCAACACCAAGCTACCCCGCCGATTGTACGGATCCCAGAACAAATGGTCATAAATCAGTTTTCTGGTAAGAATGCAAAGCTGGGATGTGTACATTGTCTGCTGCAATATCCGGCCTTTATTTTCGAATGCTGACACCACATTCTGTTGGTCAGACATAGACGCCATATCACTCGATGGGAGACGGCAGGAGAAGATTCTTATTTTGCCACCAGTGCTGCCGTGGAACAAACCAGCGAGCAGAATTCTCTCCAGCGAGTTCAAGATGAAAGACTCTTTTTGTCAAATCATGCTACTATTCGATCAGTTTCGACTCTACCCTTCGCGACTAGATCTCGCCATAGAGAGGCGTTCCCGAAAGAACAAGAAGGCGCGTCGAAAGTCGAGAGTCGAGAGGGGATCTGCTGGCTTGGAGCAGAATGTAAATGATGGAGCCGAGGGAAATGTGACCGATGTCAAAGGCGAGAGGCCAAAGAACCACACTGTCCTGGAACTGGTTGTAGACCTGAAACAGTATCCTATGGGCTACAATATCATGACAAATATCAAAGTCGACCCGGATTTCCTCTTGCAACACAAGCAGCAGCGAGATTTCGGGAAGCTTCAACAACAACAACTTATGGCGAACTCGAGTTCAAATATCAAGATTGCGGGATCCGCGTCATTGACATCGTCATCGACTACGGCTAGCACAACTGCTACCAAATTTATCGGAGGATTCGATAACGGGGGATCCTCGATTGACAATAGTCTATGGTTAGATGATGCCAACCCTTCTGGAGCCGTATCTAGGGCGCCTTCGTCTGAAGCCGCGAGCAGTGGGACGGGTATTGCGGCTGTTCTTGGGGGTTCCTCAAATGTTCCCCGATCTCTACCGTCTTCAACTTCGTTGATCAGGATCTTACCTCCTCCAATTATGGTCAATGTGATTGATATCCCCCCAGCTCCTTCGCACTCGTCCTCGCTTTCAGGAGTTTCGAAACGGAGAAAGCATTTGCTTGTCATCACTGTTCCTGAAGCAGAGAGTAGTGTATCGTATGTTAACGCACAGCAACAGGCAGCATCGGCGCCTCTGACACCTAAGGGCACTGCACCACACATTGTTTCAGGGACGACTGCCAAGCCCGTTGTGACTGCAAGCTCAGTCAATGGAACCACATCCACCATGCTCTCTGCAGATGATCCATTTGATTCAAAGCAAAGTCGTCATCAAATGCCAGCAGCCGCTTCTTTGCTTGATGCAGACCCAATCATCGAAGCGATTCGACCGTCTTTCTCACCCGGAAGGTCGCCAACGACCCCAGAGTTTCCATCTAAGCAGCAGTCGGGAGCCGAGCTTGAAACACGCATGTTCCAATTAGGCATCAAGATTGATCGACTGGAACACAAAGATTTAGATCACTCGGCTCTACAGGCCACCAAGGATACGCTTCATACTACAGCTAGCGAGAAGGAATGGTCAGGGAAAGTCATGGTCGATGGGTTCCCTGTCAAGGTTGCCGCAGGCTGGTCCAGGCAGGAGCTTGGTTTCTTGGATGGCATGTTAGAAGACGATGATGAGGGCGTGGAGCATCAAAAACGGCGGGGAACGTCATCCAACAGAAAGAATCCACAGTGCGATGATGGAGAGACAAAGAGCAGGGATACTGACCACGATGACAATATGCGTCAACCAAAGGATGAGTATGGGGACAGGGATGAAGATAGAAGAGGATCGAGAGCTGACCTAGATGCCCCCGCAAGTGTTAATCGAGCAGTCGGTCCTAGAAGAGGTGGCCGTCGTCGTCCATCGACAATCGAGTATATGGATCTTGACGACGACAGAACGATTCGTGCGAGCCAGAGCGCCAGCAGAGGTGAATTGAGTGGAATCTTGGGTAGTAATGGCAGCAAGAGCAGGAACGGTGGCAGGAGTGGAAAACATACGATGGAGGGTGACCATGATCTAGATCTCGAGAGTTTGAATGGCTCGATTGTATTTAACGATCACGAGTATTCTGATCAAGTGTACAGCAATGATGAGGACCTACAAGTGACCATGCCTGACGGAAGGCGAACAAACGCAGAGATCTCGGACTGGGCGCGACACAGCGGCTCTGTTCGAAGGAGAAGGGGTAGGGAGGCTGTTCATAGCGATGAGGACGTCATGCGTTCCTCGATTGATGTCGAACAAGAGGGAGGCGTTACACGGGAGAGGGCCTCTGAAGTCGACTCGGAGACAGGGTCCACAACAAAGCAGCGCCGCCGTCGAGGCAGCCGCTCTCCGGCACACCAACAGCCGAGAGGAGGTCAGACAGCTGCCCAAAGACAACGGTCGACCAATGGAGCGGACCATCCTCGGTTCCGTGGTAGTCGGCTCTATGCTTACACATTTAGGAACTTATTTTGGTCTGCCGCGGCTTGTTTTCTGATTGGGCTGCTGTTACGGATCTACGTGATAGGTCCATCGTTCCTCAAGACGGTATCTCCTTTATCAGGCGCAAGTCCTGGTTCAGCAACCTATTACTACTACTACCATGCTGCGCCGAGAAAGACAGGCGGCTCCATCTCATCTCCCTCACCCTTCTCATCCTCCTCAATATCGTCGTTGTCATCATCACCAAGGACTCTGTCGCCGACAGATGGTACCCGCAGTAAAGAGGGCCAGCAAGGAAGTGAGGATTCGATGGACAGCTCTGTGTGGCCCCAGGGAATCCGGGAGGTGTTTACGGTTCGTCGGATATTGGGATGGGATTTTGTGCTCTTGGCTTATCCATCGCAACCCCATGAGCAGGAGCCACCGTCGCCTGGACGATGAGCAAGTGGGGTATTGCAATTAGTCTCTGCAATCGAGGTAGCAGCAACATAGCAACTACGTGAAGGTGCAGGTGCATTCATGCAGAGGAAACCAAATATGTATATGATTTATTTAAAAAAAACGATGATTCTCACTCTGGTCCTCACGCTAATTCAATCACCAAAAAAAAAAAAAAAAATGTCAGTCGCAGTTCAAAATATATCTCGCACGCCATTCACTTCCCTTGCGTTTTACCTGTTCCATGTAATTCAGTACAACGACAACCGACGCCAACATTACAATCGCGGTTGCAAGGACTACAAGCACCCATGGGACATAATCGCCAGGGCGAACATATAGCTCCAACGTCCACTCGTCCGGCCCACCCCTGTCTTCCATTGCAGTCGACGAGATATTTCCCTGTCCACTCCCAGGAGTACTTGCAGAGGGACGCGATTCATCCTCGACTTGGTACGGGATGATGATCAGCTGTGAGTTTGGAATAACGCCCGCGTAGGTTGTGTAATGCTCCGGCTGGCTCCTCGTCACGCCAACGAATAGCTCCTCCACGTAATTGTTAGTTCTTCCCAGTCCGAAGAGTGAATATGGCAGTGAGAGCCCCAAATAGGTCGAAGAAGGGTACTGAGCAACCTGATTCGCTCGCTTCTTGCCCGAGGTGTCTAACACCGTAAACTTGAACGTCGCACCCGGGTAGTTGACTCCAAACGGTTTGGCACCGCTCTTGGCGGGCTTGGTATCATACGGACCACTCCATGTAGGACTAACCCCGTTCGAAGCCAAGGTCTTGAGGAAGAAGGCGTCGTTAAAGTAGTTGTTGTGGATTGCCGTAATAGCCCTCCCCGCTGCCTGTTGGTTAGCAGTATTCCGGAGCAACATGATGTCCACCGTGCCCTATAGAAGAAGTCGTCTTGAACCATTACATTCTGTCTGTAAAGAAAAAAAAAATTGCGCCAGCCAAAGCGTCATGCACTTACATCCTCATCCAGATCCATGAACACAGCTGCGCGGACATCCTGCACCAAGTTCAGTGCATCCGCTCCTACGGTCACTTTCACAAAGCTTCGTCTCTTCGCCGCAATTGCCATCGGAAAGCACACATCCTCGCTGGAGCACAATACGGACTGCAGCAGGGTTGCGCTTGATGGCATATTGTTATTTCCTGGCGTGCCACTCACCACCAATAGATCTGGGTACCCGTCCAGGTTGTAGTCGCCGACATGAACCACCACTGGGAGCTTGCCTTTGAAGCCCGGGTCCGACAACAGCAACTGCTGACCTTCGGGCAGCACATCGCTCAGTGGGAACTGAACCAGAGCCTATGCCCAAAAATAAGGAAAGATTAAAAAAAATGGAACGTGGATGTGAGATTATTAGTAACAAAGTGCATTGTGAGTAGAAGGAGACGTCGGCGCGCTCTCTCCTCACACACACTCTCTCCCTCGCACACAGGGCCTTTCTTACCCCTGGGCTCGTGTTATGGTCAGGATCAACACTGAATGAGAAATTAGGGTCTGCGACACACAAGTTTGTGACCTGCCGGCACTCTGTCTGGTCCTTGGATGTGCACAGCGGCACTTGCTGATTGTAGTACACGTAGATAGAACACTGGCCACGGTTGTTGCAAGCCGGGACCACAAAGTCGACGGCGCCGTCGCCATCAATATCCGCAAACGTCACCTGTCCTGACCCCGCAGGAAGTAAGCCGCTCACACCGAATGAGAATCCTTGATCCTTGTTGTTCACATATACGACATAGCTGTACTGATCGCTTGCAGAGTCGTAGCATGTCAAGAAAAGATCTATGTGGTCCGAGAAATCATAGGCGCAGATGAGAATAATGAACCAGGTGGTCTTTAAACAAGGCATGGAGGGGTCTCTATTGAAAGCAAAGATCGCTGACCGCATGTCGTACGTACCTGCCAAACAATCTCCATTAAGATCGACAAAGGCGCTAGAATGCGGATCGGAAAGCGTGCATGCGGGCCCTGCCTCACCGGTGAAATTCATCGGGACCCTTTTTTTTTTAAAAAAAAAAGAACACCACCGGTGAGAAACGCATTTAAAAAAAAAAAAAATCATTGCTGCTATTATGCCGCATTTCTGCAGTGTCCTCGCTTACACTTCAAAAATTGCTCCGGGTGTCGCGGGCGAGTACACATTTTTCCATACCGAGAGAGTACTGACTCCTGCCTGGTATCCCTCAAAGGCGTACCCTAGCAGATCCGTCAACATGTCTCCGTTGTAATCGAAAGTAATCGGCTGATGGGATGTTGCAGATGGTACGGTGATGAAGTTGGTATCTAACAAAAACGACAGACACAGAATATCAGGGCCTATCCAGGACAAAAGAACCAACTCAACATCAGACAAAATGTGATCTCAAGTGGGCTATTGTCCCTTACCCCATCCACTGTCGATGTTGCCAAGATAGATCCGCATCATCAGTTCTCCACTGGCATTGTTCACAGGATCAGCCTGTCCCATAACCAAAACGTCGAGTTTCCCGTCGTGGTTGAAATCTCCCGGGACGATGTTGGTGATGATGAATGGCTGTGGCGTCTGAGCAATGACAACCGTTGCTGTAGACAGTATACTGAACGACCATGTCGCTACAAAATTGGGTTGGGTTAAAAGAATGTCAGTCGAATTTTCAGGGGACCTTGTAGGACAGCTGCATGTTCCACAGAAGGCTCATTACCATGATCCCAAAGATATACGCCAAAAGAAGTCTGATCGTCGCTCAGGGTGATTATGTCCGTGCTAAAGATATATCGCGAAAAAAAAAATGGAAGTAAAGAGACGGCTGTTATCAGCAAACAGTTGCAGATGCAAACCCCCCCCCTGTATGCAAGCACCAAGCGCATTTCTCGCAGCACTCACAACTTGTCACCATTGAAATCCCCAAATGCCGCAACGGTACCCTGGACGTCTTCTAGGTTCACGTTGGAGTCGACATTATATAGGCCGCTGTTGGGGTATTTTCTGGCGAAGGTTGACCCGATTGCGAGTGAGAGCGCCAAGACTGTGACACGCAGTATCCTCATCGGGGTTGGTCGGTGATCGGGGGTTGTTTTGGTACGAGGGACGATGTTCGACAACGGATGTTTTTCTTGGAGGGAAGGTGTAGGAGAAAGGGCGAGTTGGGAGTAGACGTGGTCGAGGGCTTCTGGCCAAGAAAGCGAATGGAGGAGAGGAGAATGCAGCAAGCAATGCAGACACCGCCATCGCTTTCACTGTCGTATCACCCCTAAGAAATACTCACGTGATATCTCGATTCATGCCGCACAGACCGAGTAGTTTCCATGTGCATAATCGAAAAGTGCTTCCCGTTTTCCCATTATTTTATTTATTCTATTCGATGGTGGAAGCATGCTACACAATAATCCGTAGGCCAGGGCGTTGCTGCGCCAGTGCCCACTCCTTGCCCCTCTTCAGCGCGTTCATTTTCCGGGTTACTTCGCCATTGTGAGAAGCATTCGGCAGAGCTGCCCACGAACCACTCGAGTCGCCGTCTAAAGGACGTGCCTCCTGCATTGGAACATCCTCTCCTCGATCAAGCTGACCCGCCTGACATACTGCTGTGGCCAGATCCCCAGATCCGATGCCGGAACAATTGCTAATGTTCAGCCTTTTCAAGTTGGCGCACCCCTTCAGAACCTCACGCACCCCGCGTTCCGTCACCCGGACACATCCTCGGATCTCGAGATCCTCCAGTGAATGCCTGCCCGGTTCCAGCGCGTCGAATCGCGCCAACTGATACAAACTCGCATCCGACACTGCCGATCCGCAAAAGGACAAGTCTAGTTTCTTCAAGAACAGGCAGCTCTCGCAAAGCGCCTCGACTGCAATGTCTGTAAGAGCGCAGCAGAACGAGAGCGAGAGTACCTCTAGACGCGGCATATTGGGAGCCAGTGCCACGATAGCGTCATCTGTGAGGTATGTGCAGTCCGAGAGGTGGAGTTCGCGTAGTCTTGGGAAACAAGGTTCCAGAAGAGGGCTGTAGCCTTCATGCACTGAAATTCCCTGACCATTGCTGTCGATCACGTAGTCCTCATGCACAGTCTGCTTACTGTCCAAGTCTAGAGCGATGAAAGCCTCGGACGTGATGGTAGTGCATCGTTGGAGGTTTAAATATTCCAGTTGCTTAGACCCATAGAGCGACAAATGAATAAAACTCCTGTCGGTCAAGTTCTTGCAGTAGGAGAGATTCAACCGCGCTAGCAGTGGACAGCCCTTCGGCTCGGGTGATGCGATGGATGGCAGGGTTAACCCAACTATAGGCATTCTGGGTGACTCCACATCCATAGCTAAAGGGGACCTGGGCTCTGCTTCCACGGTGCCCCCTTCTGAGGGTTCCATCTCGATAGACGGGCGTCGCGTCAATATTGCCTGGGCCTCATCCATTGAGGTGTCTGGAGATGCATGATCCTGCTCCACTGTGTCTTCCAACTCGGGACTCGCGTATCTATGAGGCCCTGATAAAGGTCCATGAAGCTGTTTCTTGGGGAGCGGGTCAACAATCCTCACAGCCTCTTTGGGATAAAGTCCAAAGATGGTTTCGTCTCCGAGCTTCCTACAGTTTGAGAAATCGATCGATCGGAGTCGCGAGCAGTGCTGTCCCAGAGACCGGAAGCCAGCATCGGTGACATTCCAGCAGCTGTGCAGATCTAGTTCCTGCACTGCAGGCATATGGGCCGCCAACATGCTCAAGCCCTTGTCCGTTACCAAGAAACAATCGCGTAGGGAGACATGGGTCGTTCGCATTGGATTTCGGCTTAGAATCGTCGTGCAAAGGCCCATCAGCAACGTATCGGAGACAATCTTCTTGTACTTGACCAAGTCAAGGACTCGCAAAATATCATTGTGCTCAAGTATCAGCTTGTTCCAGCCCTTGCAGACGCCACGGGCTCTCAGCAGACAATCCAGAGGAAGGACATTCAGAATCTGAACAACAATGCACTCGTCGAGATCCTGAAATGTGGCAGGTCTTGTCAGGGGTGGTTTCTTAGTGAGTGAGGCGCTGGATGCGCGCTTTTCCAACGAGGGCTTTTCATGTGTGTCTGCTGTCTGATTGAGATCAGCTGCTGGAATCGACGAAAAGAAGGTCGCTATTGTGCTCGACTTGACGGGGATATGGGTCTTTTCGATCGATGTTTTGGCCTCTGCGGCCTCTGCCAGCTTCAATAAATCCTGTTGTGACCAGACAGCGACACTGGCACGTCTCCTTTTAGGAGTACTCTCTTGCAAACCCCTAATCGTCGGGTTACGACTCATGGGAGGCTCAGGGGTATTTTCCGATACAAACGGGCTAAACGCATCCTGATCAAAGGAGAGGTTGATTGGGGCCGACTGCGACTCTTGTGTGACCGCAGATGTAGTGTCAAACGGCCCCAAGTCTGAGTCTGCAAAGCGATGTCCTCGTGAGAAGTCATCCGCGAATGTCATTGGGAGCACGCTAATGGCTTGAAAAGGCGGAGTCCCGGATGGAAATGAGGCGGAGTCAGTATCAAGAGTGAGGTCGGAAAAATGATATCCTTTGATTAATGTGTCCTTATCCTTACCTGCTGGATGACCAGCCTCGAAGGGATGGATCGATCCAAGAGGCAGTCCCGCAGAAGAGCCTGGTTGGTCCGTGCACAGCGGCGATGTAGCTCCGACGCCGCTCTCCTGCAGAGGCATGCTCTCATAAGCAGACACACTCAGTTTGCGGGGGGCATTCAGTGACACCAGATTCATCTCGGCATCGGTGAGTGACACTGCTTCATCCGCCATGCGCTCGTCAGGATTCTGGATGCTATTTTGGAGCAACCAGTTCTTGTACAGTCGGTTCCCCTCCGCGGTGATCGTCTCAGCCGCACCTGGGACTGCTTGGAAGACCGCCTCCAGATTGTCCTTGGTCAATACGAAAACTTCGACCTCTGAAACTGCTTTGACATTCGCGATGCGCGGCACATCCAGTAACACTGCAATCTCGCCAAAGAACTGCCCCTCGCGGAATCGAGCTAGTACCAGCAGGTTGTCATCAGACAGAATCTCGACAACCCCCGAGATAATAAAGAACATCTCCCGCCCTATTTCTCCTCTGCGGATAATGCACTCGCCTAAATTGTATGTCCGCGGCTCAACCTTGAGAGATAATAAATGTATCACCTCTGCGGAGCAGCTTTGAAACAGCGGGACCTAAAGAGATGTGCAAGTTAGGAATAACCTTCCTCGATCTCCCCTCAATTAGAGACGTCCCCCTGCATGATAAAAAGAGTAGCTTACCTTGTGGATTGCACCATGGACGTCGCTTTTCGCAAAGCTATCTGACCTTGAGTCATCTTGGCATTGATCAGGGGTGCCTGTGCCTCCGTCCAGCGTTCTTCGCGCAGAGATGGACTGCCGCCTCTTGAGATACATCTGATATCGCTCCTGGCTCTGATACCCAATTGCCTTGGCCATTTCTGGCGACTGCTCCATGGTCTTGACCAAATCGTCGCCCGAAAGGATGGCAATTGTGCAACGATTCTTGGCGAGAACATCCATTGAACGTGGCACCTTGTACAGAACACCGACATCCCCAAAAAAGTTGTTTTCCTTGATTTCGTAGTAAGTCGCCTCATTGTCGTGTGAGGCGACCTTGACCGTCCCTCTAAGCACGTAGAACATGGCACTCGACTGTTCTGAACGACGGATAATATGATCTTGCGGATGGTAATGCCGAATATGCATTTTTGAGGCGAGCTGTTGAATTCCCGCGGGGGTGCAGCCTCGGAAGAGTGGGTGCTCCACGAGGGATTGTAATAGCTTTGGCGGGAGAGTTGCTCCGGCCGAAGGTTGCGTTGGCGAAGAAGGTGGTGAAGAAAGACTGGCTAGCCCATTTGTTTGCACAAGCATCTGATAATGTGGAAATGGGGGCGTCGACTGGTGCTTGAAAGAATCGCGTCTGTGACCCTTGATGGGCGACTCGGGAGGCGTTCTCAAGAGCGGCGCCAATGGTGTTTCAACTTGTGATGGGACAGTGTCCAGTGATATCCTTGGCGAGAGCACGCGTGTTGGAGAATTAGAAATAGTATGGAAGGTCGCAGTCGGAGTAGCAGAAGATGCTGGGGCCGGCGAAGATGGCCGGCTGGTGTCGAAAGTGTTGAGAAGGGCAGAGTGCTGATCTGTATTTGAGGAGTTCAAGTCTGGGTCGTGGTCACGGCCTTGTGAGCCATCGACGGCTCCAGGTTTGGGCAGCGACGTCGAAGAGGATGTTGGCCACAGCATGGATCAAGCAAAGGAGGGGGGCAAGGCAGGTCAATCACGTAATACCGATAGAGGAAAATTGCTAAAATGATTCATACGGGACAAAGTGCGGTCAGTAGTCCAGACGGGCGGGAAGATAAACGAAGACAGCCACAGCCGCGCGTTTTACAAGCTCACGACAAAGAATTTCTGTTTGGTTTCTCATGGCTTTTCTTTGCAACAGTGTACATACATACCTCGATTGTATAAATATCTCTGCCGATGCCGCTGTACCCTAGTGTCTGTGAGGGTGGGAAAGAGGAAGGAGATGCGAAGAACGAAGGGCGTGGGCCCGAGGAGAGGCGAAAAGAAAAAAGGAGGCGTTGGATAAGCAGAAAGCTAATATAAAAGCGTGCGCAGGAATAGGAATATGTGCTCCCTGCTTTCGCGAGCAAGCAAAAAGTGCAAGTGGTCGCTAAGGGAAGAAGGTCAACGGAGAACGTGTGGATGAACTGACGGAGGTATGGATGGAGGCTGGAATGGAATGGAGAAAGAGAGAAACGTTTTCTCGTTCCACAACGGTCGCTCATGGGTTGATATTCTTCTTTTTTTATGCAACTCTAAAACAACCGAGTCACGTGGAGTGATCCGTAGTCAATGGGAACGGAGCGCAGCTGCTCGGCTTTACGGCAACAGGATGTCGTGATAAAGAGCCTCTCTCCCTGTAGATGGGTGCGACAGTGGCCGTTTAGACATGATGCTCAACGAACCAGAAAGTGGTCGTGTTCAGGCCAGACAGCACTCTGTGCAACCAACCATTGCACGCGTCCGTCATGACTCCTTTCGTATTCGACAAAGATGGCCGTTTAGTTTTACAGACATGAAGGCCACTTGTCCGGGATGTGCATCCAATAATGATGCCTTTGACAGCACCATCGATGTAACAAACTCTCACCAACCTTGAGTCACTCCATGTTTGGTGTTTTCATTGGTGCTTGATCGTCACCTGCCACCAACGGTTGCAAGGCGCTCCGTCTCTTTTCTTTTTCTAGCGATACCCCATGGAGGGGCAGCGCCAGAATCAGGGCAGTGTCGAATACATCTGCCAACTGGGACATTGTCCACCGTAATTTTGGGCGCGTGCTTGAGCCGTGGATGGCTTAAAATTTGATGACAATGAGCACCATTGCCTCTCTCATCAGTTGCATGCGCATCGCTTCTTTCAGCCCATCGCCACACACACCCACATCCCACACGTCATCCCCACCCCTCACACATAAAGCAATCCTAATCTCGCCATGGCCAAGCCGATCGAAAAGATGGGTCCACATGAGATCCTCACCATCAGCAAGAAGCTCTTCTATGGCGGATTCTGCCTCCTGCCACTGCTCTGGATCTACAACATCCTCTACATCTGGCCTGTTCGGAACCGTAATGACCTCTCGCCTCAAGTCCGACGTTGTATGTTCATCGACTCTAGCGATCAGTCTTGTTGTGCCTGAAGCAGCCACGTTCTTGCCAATACTCAATATGCATTCTCTACTCCTCTTGTGTAGATGTGTTGATGTCTGCCATCATGGCCTCGCTGATGTTTGTTGTCTCTGCAGTGTGGTTTGGTATCTTTGTGAGCCAGCGCTTGAATTGGGGCCTCAGGGGAGACCTGTTAACTGTGGTCCTGGTCAAGGGCGTGTAGAGTGCAGTCGGCCAGCAATAGGTTCTGTCACCCCTGATGCTGCGGCGCCCCTCAATAGCCTCAGTTACTCTGTACTATATCCATCAAATAATATCCATATACCCGTTAAAAGTCTTGACATGAGCTTTGCCAAACATGCGATGACACTGTAGACTTGTCCACAAAAAGTTTCCCGCCACTCCCCCAGCGCTGCCTATCCTAAAAATAATTAAAGATCCCGATGAACACAAACAAACAGTCTTCTTCCCTTCCATGACCTTTGTAGGGCGCACGGCTCTTTGTGGGGTCATGGCGTGTCCATTTAGGCGTGCTCTTACCGCAGCCGTTGCATGGCTAATTCATGCAAATGGAGACTTGATTCTACGTGATACAGCCCTGTGACTCCTAATGCAGTGCTAGGCGGGCAGGGGGATGTTGCCTTGTCTGTCTGCTGTGCGTGTCACTCAGCGCACGTGGCTGCTCCTCTTCCCTTCCTTGCGCGCCACCGCACGCGACTACAACTACTTGCACACAGGCTACTCAACATTTCATCTCTTTGGCTTTTCTTTTCCTTCCAGGTCGGCCTTTGTCAGGATCATTTCCTTGTCTTCCTCTCCTCGTTACCCACTCACTCACTCACTATCACTCACATCCACATCCACATACGCACTCGTATACACACACTTTCGCTCGAGCAACGCGCTATCCCACCTTCTCTTTCCGCCACCAGGGGCCTCGCCTCATTCATGCCCAGGAGAAACACCAACGCCGAACGGCGCGCGTGGAAGAAGCGCAACCAAAAGCGCCCCCAAAAACTAGAAAAGGTCTTTGAGTGTCTCCAGTGCGCACGAGGAAAGACCGTCGGATGCAAAATGTAAGTCTTGTTACGTTTCTATGCTCCATGTTTACTGGACGTCTTCTTTACTTCATCGAATAGTGTTTGATTAATGATCGTCGTCGCGAAGCCGCGTCGTCTGTACGGTAAAAGGAACCAGTCTACTGTGACACATGAATGTCCGTTACTCATGCCCCCTCCCCTACCCCGAAAATTGCTTTAGCGACCACGGCTGTCGGATCGGGAGTCTGACCTGTAGCCTCTGCAACATCGCCTATTCCTGCGCTATCAGCCGTACGTATTTTTTTTCTCTTTTTCAGTTGCCACCACCACATTCGTAGTAAAAGTAATAGAGTCTTTTTTTTTTTTTTCGTAGACCTCGACTGCGAGGTTGATGTCTATCATCAATGGGTCGATACCTGGGAAAAGACAGACTCGTCAAAGAAGGCTTCAAATGAAGTGCAGAGAGTCTGTGGGGCCCAAGGACGCGAACCTCAACAAGTTCTGGATCAAACTCAATCCTCTGTCCAAGATCGAGCCTCCATCGAAAGTGACGCTCACGACAACGACAAAAACAAAGACAAAGACGCGACCAAAGTCCAAGCTCAGGCCCAGACCCAGACTCGCGTGTCCTGTCAGGCGATGAAGAAACGCCTCATCAACGCCGCTGCTGCTGTTGCTCATGCGCACCTGAAAAGGAAGCAAAAGCGGTTACAACAGATCGAGCGCACCCAGGAACGGCGCAACAGCCTGAACCAGACCCCGATCCAGGTCGGAGGCCAAGTCCAGTGTCAGAACGGCGTCAGCTGGGACTACACGGTGCTTGACGAACGTGAATCCTAAAGACCGATTCGCGACACCTGGAATCACATGGGCAGCAACGTTTGAATTTGAAATCATCGTGCATTTAGCTTACGCCCCACACATTTGACGTACATCGCTTGGATCATGTTGCAGCATTTGTATATCTTGTACTTGCGCAAAAAAAAAAAAAAAAAAAGCTCGTACACAGGTCCCACAATAAAGAACACGCTGTTATCATATTTTCTGTTGCGCATCTTCTGACCATCTTCACTTTAATCAGAGTCATTTCGCTTTCAACGTGATAAGGATGGTACGTGCAAGAGAATCGAATGTGAGGTTGAGAATGGAGGAGCATGGCGGGCCGTATTATTTAGATCGATCATAGTCATGTTCACGAATGGGACCACGATAGTGCAGATCTTGATGATTAGGTGCGCGGTCACGAGGTGGAGCTTGGGGATATTGAGAGGCGTAGTGATGGTGCCGACTGTCGTTAGCACGAGAGTCAGGGTACTGTGTCCTCGGAGGGTCCTGGCCGTGAGCACGAGTATAGCCAGATGTCCCTGGCTCCGAGATCCCGCCCCCGTGGCCGTTTTCCCAGCGCTCTCCTTGCTGTGAGGAATACGAGTGCATTCCTGATGGAACCTTTGAAGACGGGCTTGGTGAAGATGTTGCATAAGAGGAAGATTGAGGAGAGTGGGGAGGGCCATGATGATACGCATCAGATGGATGATACGCATCGGATGGGTGATCACGGTACGCTGGCGTTGCGTAGAAATAGTCGTGGCTGTTGGGGTAGTGGTGCCCGCTGGTTGATGGTGGTGGAGGTGGCGGTGGCTGACGATGGGGTGAGTGGTGGTAGCTTGATGACGCATGTTGGTGTGGTGGTTGCTGTGGACGTTGGTGTTGAAGCATCGCCATCTCTCGGAAACTGGTCATGGTCAACGCAGCCTCTTTTTTCTGACGCATCTCGTCGCTGTCCTCATCCTCGCCAATATCAGATCCGTCTTCCCTCTGGAGACCGTGTCCGATAGCTCTCTCTCCTCTCCCATTCTCTGAGCAATCATTCAAAGCCCCGCTCCCAGGAGCGACACTATTGGATGCAGAAATGCCCAGCGATACCGCATGTGATTGTGATGGAGAGCGAGACGACTGTGTAATATCTGAGTCTGGCATAGAGCGGGATGCAGGTGTTGATCTCGATCGGGGTACTTCATTCTGTGTAGCCAATGGTCCATCCCCACTTGTAGGACTTGTCGTGCCTTGTCGATTGATGTCGCCTATTCTTTCGGCGTGCTCGTTTAACGGCGGCGACGTTGATTCTATTGCTGTATGTGGGGAGTTATGGGTTGCAACAGCCGATGGCGTGGAGGGTTGAGACAACGATGTTGAGAATGCATCATCCCGAGGTGTCCCTGAAGGAGTTGTGTTTGCGGATTGTGGTAAGGATTGAGTCTGGGGGAGGGATGGAGAGGAGGTCGCTGAGGAGGATGATTCCTGCGGAATAAAGAGAATTGTGCCGCTGTGGGTCGTCCGCTGATGTGTAATCAATCTAGCGAGCTGGGTATAGGTTGCTCCGCAGCGGTTGTGGCGACAAACATAAGGTCGTAGTCCTTGGTCAGTGTGCACAACCCGATGATGAGACAAGGAAGAGGACTATGAGATATTCAAAAAGGGTGAAAATGTGAGCTGAATGCAGTCGATTGGGACTCGAGATCTTTGGCAGCGAGTGAGTACATACAGTATGAAAGGCTTTCTGACAATCCTTGTACCCGCACAAATACGGCGGTTTCCCGGAATGGATCCGGTAGTGCGTCGTAAGTCGGGAAGCGACTGTAAACTCCTTTCCGCATCTAGGCCAGCTACAGCGGAATCTAATTTGGATCGAGATACGGTAATTAGTAAAATAACAGATTCCAAAAACGTTTAGAAGGCTCACATACAGATATTGTCCATGCTGTCATTATATCCGTCAGCAGTGATAACAAAGAGCAGGAGTGAATGACGCGCACCGATAGGAGCACCATACACAACGCAAACAGCATCGGAAGATATGCTTAGCCCCGCACTGAAGGAAATGAGATCGATCGATGCGCTCCAGGAAATGGAAAAAAATTAAAGAAATAATAACAGCGAAAAGTAATAACGTACTTCCCATCGGCATTCCTATCGAAATCTGGTGTAGGGCTCGGCAGAGATGATTCCTGGTCGGCTGCATCATCGCCTTGCATATCCTGGAATGTTAATGTCGATGATAAGCCTTGTTTCTGAGTCCTCTGTTGTCTGTCCTGGCCATCCTTATCCGTCATCACAAAGCGGATCTCGAGTGGCTGCGACTCCGTCTCCGGCTGATTTGGAGATATGCGACCGCCCTTCCTGGTTGGTTTCTTTTTTGTTCCTGATACCGCCCTTGAGTCTAATTGCTCCATGGGGCTTGAGTGGAAGGAGTCCTGGAATGATGACGGTGACTCGGCTGCGAAAGAAACGAGGATGGAGTATGGTCTGGTCAGTATTTAGGACCAACACGTGCAAGGCGACCCACAACCTGGACATGTAATGAATAAATACCTTGGTTGCGAGGCTTTTTCTTGGCAGTGGACAGAGATGAGGACATTTCCTGCGGAGCATTGTGGTTCATTGCCAATAGTCCCAGAGCACCAACGCCACCACTTCCAGCTCCAGCTCCAGCTCCACCTCCCGTGAGTCCTCCTGTTGTTGCAGTAGTTGATGTTCCAGCCACTGTTGGTGCTACTGCTGTTGTCGCTGTGGTGCTGCCCGGCGTTGACAGAGCAATGGTCGGCTCTTTTGTTGACTGTACAGGTGCGCTAGCGCGGAAAGTATGGGTGCTGTAACCATTGTTGGTCTCGTTGGGCTTGATTTTCTGGTATGTTCCAGGGCTACCGCCGTTGGCCTTGTTGTTATTACTGCCAGCAGGAGGATTAGGGGTGTTGCTGTGGGGCGACGAGGACTGTACTTCCAGCTGAGCGACGGAGACCGAGTTGGAGTGCTTTCTGGAGAGGTTGGTCCCTGTGGTGATGCTGAGCGGGGTATCGAAGCGGAGGACGGTAGTTGCAGAGGCTAGAGAGGGTGGAGACGGGGATGAGGACCTCCCCTGGCGATGGGTGATGCCGTTTGTTGCTGGCAGGGGAGCAGCAGCAGATCCCGGTGGATTCAAGATTTGCGAGAGATTCATATTTGGAGAATGGAGGGATGGGAGAGTGCAGCAATCGTTGCTGGGAATCGGCAAGGGGTGGAGCAAGAGCTAAAGGAGAGGAAGGGATGGGAGAGGGAGAGGGAGAGGGGTGTGGGTTTCTTGGGCCGAGGGAATGAGGGGAAAGGTGGTGGTGGTTGTGGGTTGTGAGCACAAAAGACAAAAAAGGGCAGGGCGGAGAAAGTTGGATTGGCCCTTGGTCTGGAGAGAAGAATGGCCCAGCCTCCAGTGAGATCGAGGCGAAGGAGAGAGAGGGACGGCGGGAGAGCGGGGAAGGGGCGGCGCAGGGAGGGGGAAGAGGGATGGAGGCAGAGGTCGAAGGAAAGGAGCAAAACCAAGATGGATGGGCCGAATGGAATGAATGATGGATGGGTGACGATGGCATGGGGCAGCGGATGTCTTGTCCGTAAAAGGAAAACGAGGGCAGGGATTGCATGTTTTTCCGTCCCATGTGTCCGTAGCCCTGCAGCTGCTCGTGCGAAGACGCAAAGAGCTGGAGGGACCCGACATATGGAGATGTGTGGACACGAACGGCTGCTGAACAAGCAAGCTTATTCACCCATGTGCCCATGTGTGTAGCCATCCATGTCTTTGGCCGTGCTTGTAGCCATGCCTATCACATCCGCTTCTCGTCCGCGCCCCTTGCCCAACATCCTGGTGTCGTGCATCAAAATTGATTGCCGTTTTGAGCACACAAACAATTTTTGCGCTAGTCCAAAAACGCTCGCAGCCTCACAACATAGTCCATGCATCGGCGCTCGCTCTACCTCACACCGGGAAACGCATCTGTCCGCGTGCGTTATCATGACCCACCGCTGCAATAGCGACTCTGCTGGCGCTTGGTCGTGTCCTCTCGCCTCGCCCGATGTTGCCACGACCGCCCATCCAGCTTCGCCGCCACCGACTGACCCACTGCTGCACCCGTGCGCATCGTGAGACAATTCATCAGTGTGTAGTGTGTAGTGATCACACGTGACATCATGTCCGTGAACCTTAAAAAAAAGCGCATATTGCTCGCGCATTCAGCTGTAAGTCAGCCACAGAACCTTTTAATGATAAATAAGAAATTCAAATACATCTAATAATCTGTCCTCGGCAGGGTATCGAATTCCGCATCTTCAGGCAAACGCAACACAATTCCTGCTCCTGAAGCTGAGCTTGCAATCGAGCCTCCGTCATCCTCATCGTTTGGTTCGTCATCGCCGTCATTTCGTTCCTGGATCTCGGACCAGGACCAAATACCTCGGCCTGACAGAGTCAGCTTCTGTTGGTGGTATCGCTCCAAACTTGTGTGATGGCAGACAGTGATGCATGTGATGTTCAACAACTGGCACTGCTTGAACATTGCATTCTCCGAGGCATTGTCCATCGAGCTTGTAGCCTCGTCAAGAACTATGCGGGGTTTGCAAAACAAAGGTGAGAGAATGGAGCATTAGTTTGTTTGTTTGTTTGTTTGTCTGTTTGTTTGTTTGATTTTTTGCAAATTCCCTTTCCCGTTTTTCTTCATTGTCTTACCAGCAAACGTAGGACGCGCGTAAAAGAGACGCGCAAAGGCCATCTTTTGCTGCTCGCCAGGCGAAAGCATCTTGTTCCAATCCAGAGTATAGGTGAAGTCAAAGTCCTCAATCACCTCGACAATATGGTCCAACCGAGCCAACTTTAGAACTCTGATCACATCCGCATTTGAGACGCTAGCCGCAGTATCCTTATTCGGGTATACAAGCTGTTCGCGAAGAGTTCCATAGGTCAGGTAGGGTATCTGAGGAAGAAAAATAACGTCCTTACGATATTGATGAGGAAGAATGATTTGTCCTGTTTTTTTGTAGCAGAGAAGCAATGGGGGTCATTTTGTCAACTTCAAGGGACATTGGATTCAAAGCGAAAGAAGCCTGCCACAATCGTTTCAAAGACATCTACCTTTGGAGACAGGCCATAGCCCACCCATGGCACGCAAGAGAGAAGTTTTTCCGGCACCTAGCAGATATTACAAAACATGTGTTATATGAAATAGTGTTCCAGTCTGATTCGTCGAGTCAAGCATCGGCAAAAAAAATACGTGCTAAAACTCACCATTGCGACCGACAATCATAGTGTTTACTCCCGCGTCAAATCCGAATGTAAATTCTGGTATATACAGAAAAGTCGGGAAGAGTTAGTCCACGCTGAAACTTCAACTGCTTTTGAAAAAAAGGGCAATGAACGGTATACTGTTGATCTAAAGAGCGCCTACCCGAGAGTACCAGATCACCAGCAGGCGTATTGAAAGTGACATTTTCGAGTCGGATCGACGTATCGGATGACAAGGTTTCCTCATGTGGAAAGTCAATTGCAATGTTCTCCATTTCCGTGTTCAAGTCGTCCAGGGCTTCCATAAGCTGCCCCAAACGAGACGTGTAACCTGCAAGGTCAGAAAAGTCTGTGCCGCTTTGGATAATCTTGGAGAATTGATACGTGAGATACATTGACACGAATGAAACCTAAACATCGAACAAACCGTGAGAATATCAGTGCGGGTTGACAGTTAGTGATCTGTGTGCAGCGGTCATTGATATCGCGCCTCAGAGTTATCTCGTGGCCAGGGAAAAAGAAGATTGACTGATTCACCTTGCTGATAACGGCCGAGATATCTGAGGGTGGGAGACCATCATAGACACCCATGAAGATCGGGATGGAGATGATCACATAACTCAGGATAGAACCAAAGTAGGACACACTTTGCTGAAGGACTACAGGGAAACACAAACAAAACACAGCCACGCATGAGAACACACAGACATATAGAGAATGTGGCGGGATTGTCAGCCCTTGCATCATGCAATACTCCATCAGATCTTTGAAGACGTACACGTTAGCGGTAGCTCCTTGTGAATGACAGTGAGCTGTGTCTTGAGCAACACATCTAGCAACTGGTCCGCACTCTCTTTCGCTTCGCCTTCGCCGCGACTGAATGTAATCGATTCTGCGTATTGACGGAACCGCACATGCAGGTATCTAAGGAGCGCGAAGAAGTGCGTGAGAATGCATTTAGTCCCTGACATCGCTTATGGGAGGGAGTGTGCTGATTCAATAAAGTCGTGAACGCTCACCTGAAGTAGCCCTCAGCAGACTCCTTGTAGAAGACAGCATCGACAATCGGATTGATCAACAGTCGACTGATAATCGCGCTGAGGATAAAGTAACCGTAGATGCATAGCGGTCCAACATATCCAGTCATTTGCCAACATTGCCATGTGTAAAAGGCGATAAGCAAAGGGATGATGATCAAATCCTCAACCATCTTCTTAATGGACTCTGCCATCTTGTCGATATCTTGGGTGATGCGCTGGTCTCTATAATATCAGAGTCATGGCAGAAAGATGAGATGAATTTTTCAAGGACATGAATCGTGGGAACATGGGAACATTGATAACGACAGGGCTTTGGGTGTGTGTGTGTGGCTAACTTACGGGTTGTCGACCTCCTCCTCGTGCATGAACAAGATTCTGTAAAAGAGCTTTGGCTGGATGTAGATCTTGTGAAAATAAAGCGTCAAGGTGCGTCGGGTCTCCAACGAAAGCAGACTCCCGAGAAGGAAAATAATGCTTTTACCCTATAGAGTCGTGTGACAACAAACGGGAGATAATGTGGGAGAACAAGGGTTCGCGTCAATTGAAGATAGGTTTTTCCCTCTTTCCGGTCATGCAAATTACTCCGAAACCATGCAGGGGAGACGGCGCAAAGAGACTACGGGACGAAGGGTAAGCAGTCGGGAATAAAAACGATCAAGAGAAGAGAAAGCTTACAAATCCAGCAAGAAAGACCGTTATCAATGAGGAGATTAACAGCCTGAAGAAGGCAGACGAGTCCTTGTCTCCTAGGACCTTGTAGTACTTTGAGGGGATAGTGCCCACAAAGTAAACAATTGTCTCGTTCACACAGCAGAACAGTGTCATGGTAATGTAGAGCAAGGGGACCTTGCACTCCCTGGTGAGCAGGACTTTCACTATCCTCCAGAGCCGCTTGGCGAACAAACGGTCTAGGATGTACTCATCCTCCTTCTTGGGCAGAGTGAAGCCATCAATGGTTGGCCCGGTACCCCTTGCAGTGGCTCCTGTTCGCCATGAGGTGGTCGAGCTGGAGCGGAGGAATGATGGTTTTAATGACTTGAACTTGTCGACAATGGACTGGAAAGGAGCCTTTGGAGTGGAGAGATTGTCACAGGCGAATCCATTCTGGTCATCAACGGAACCGCTTACAGTGCGGTCCTCGTCTCTAGCATCCTCCTCGGTCGGAATCAGACGGTACATTGGTTGAAGGGAGAGCAAGGGAGCGGAAAGTCTTTGGGACAGAAGGGACGCACACGAGATAATCGATCATTCCGCCACTGTTTGGGTCACAGTCAGTGCCTGATGGGCACGTGATCTCACTCCTCCCACAAATTCCGTAAACAGCTCTGCCGGAAGACTCGCCCACCAGCATGACCCACTGTACCGACGTTTGTACCACATAGTCCCGTGGACCACATAAACCACTCTGTTCTGTTGGACACACAAACATGCCAATAAGCAAAATGGGCCGTGGCTGTGGGCTGAAAAAGACAACGATAGACCATTCTTGTCGATATTATTACCGACTCATGCCATCGTTGCAGCGAACCTTCGTTTACCTTTACATCCACCCCCTTGAGTTTACTCACACGACTTGGCAGTCTGCAATGAAGCGAGAAATGAGCTCAAAGACTATGCATGCACCTTATGAAGCACCACGCCGGCAAGAAAGATGACTAAGGATCTGTTGGTAACCAAAACACATAAATTGCAGCGCTTTAAACCAATCTCCCAACACGAACAGCCTTCTTTGTCCAGCACATTGATTGGTTTTGCTCGATCGCTGCTGTCCCTCCACATGCATGTCGCGCAACGGCTCTTTCCGTGAGCTGCAAACAGAAACCCGCTTTTATTATTTGGAGGATATCCATAGCCATAAATGGAATAACGCTGATCCCTGAACCCTAATCCATATAAGGTTTTGATCCATTGGTCTGTGCGGCGGGTGATCAACCATCAGTATGAAGGCAAATAAAAGCCAACACGGTTCTAAAATATAAAAAAAAGTATTGTAACAATAGCCGATGCGAGATAAAGAAGATGCAGGTACAAAGATTCTGAAAACAGGAAAAAATAACAGCACTAAATGATTAACAAAAATAACGAGAATAACATCATAGAAAATCCGAGAAAGTGGTTCCTTCACTTCAGAGAGAGTTGGGTAGCTTCTTGTTGCCACTGTTCTTGTTCTTTGCAAACTTTGGCTAATACACATAGCGATAAAAAAAAGAGGGACAGTCAACATCACATCATCAGAAATCTAAATAACGAAAACGACGAAACGAAAAAAAAAAGCCCGTTCATCATACCTTGATTAGATTGCGAACATCTTGCTCTGACTGGAACTTGTTCGCGACCTTTGCACCGACAGCGACTCCGTCCACCATATTCTTGTTCTTAACCTTCTTGACTTTTCCGCGATCGTATTCAACATCGTATGCATCGGGGCGATGGTGCTTAGGTTTCAGCGACCGCAGCACTTCCTCGCGACTCTTCGCCATGTTCGGATTCATCTCTTCCCATGTAGAGACCTTGCTTCCCAGCATATGCTTCACCTCACCCAACATTGCCTCTTTGACGTCAGCGCTCTTGAATTCTGACTCACGCTCAACCAGAGCTAACAGCTTCTCGCGTTTGGTGATCGAGGACTCGTTATGGGACACCACGATGGCCTGGGTCACCGATCTGGGCTTGACAGTCCAGCCATCCTGCTCCACCTCATCCGAGTAAGCCTCCTTCTCGTCCACGTGGCTCTCCTCCTTCTTTTTCTGATCATTAACTTTCAGTTGACGGAGCTCTTCTGCAACTGGTGACTTCATAGCTCCTTCCGTTACCTTCCAGTCAGAATGTGGCCTAGTCGGGATCATAATCGCCACAGGTTTAGGCTTAGAGAGCTGAGAGACCGAGGTATTAGAGACGGCGTCCAGATCTGCTAATGGGCTCAGGTGTTTGGAGGATGTAGTCCCGTTTAAGAGTGGTGCGCCAAAGATTGATTTGGGGCTGGATGATGCTAATGATGCTAGTGGTGATGATGATGCTGGTGACGAAGTCGCAGACGATGATGTTGTTGATGGCGAAGCCGAGGAAGATGTCGCGAGCTCGTAATCACTCGGTCCAGATTTCGCTTTAAGTTTCTCCATTTTTTTGGCCCGCTTGCGTTCCTTCTTCAGTTGCAACCTCTCCTCCTTGGACAGTTGCTGCCCCTCTTCGACCTTGGGACGCTTCTCCTTTGGCGCGATGGACGAGCGGTCCACCTTATCGCCAATCTCGTCTTCATCATCGATCCTTAACCGCTTGATTTGGGCAGGCGCGGACTTGACCCCATTAGCTGCGCCGTTGACCTTCATTCCGTTTGGTGTGGCAGGCTTTGGTACTCCCTTCTTATCCTGAGTGTAGAACAGCATGTAGGCATTCTGGCTCAATACTGTTTGGAGACTGACTACGCTCACCTATTGATTCATTATAGTCAGAGAG
This sequence comes from Dissophora ornata, assembly GCA_025201705.1. Lineage (NCBI taxonomy): Eukaryota > Fungi > Mortierellomycota > Mortierellomycetes > Mortierellales > Mortierellaceae > Dissophora > Dissophora ornata. Next base: position 54,074 of record MU616578.1, read on the forward strand.
CAACAGTTAGTGTTCTGAACCGAGCTGGCTACTTATAAATGTTATAGAGATTAGAAATAGAGCTCAGTGGTATTTACATGAGAGTCGTTCATAGAGTACCAAATGCCGTTAGAACTCTTGACGTAGCAGTAATAATGTCCGCTATGGCATGACCCTCCTGCATGGACAAGCACCGCGTAGAGGGTGTAAGAGAGGTCGGGATGCTTCTTGTTCGTGCTCATCACAGCGTTAAGCTCCAGTTTCGTATCAAAGTTGACGTGTCTGTTGATCTTCTGGCCTGTGAATGTAAACCTCTTCAGCTGAATGCACAAGATCTTGGGTGCTTCGTAGATGGTCATTTGCTTTCGCGCATCCACCAGCACCTTACACCTTAATGCCATTGGAGACGACAAGAGCACATCAGTCCGAGTACCTCATTGGGGCTAGCTTAAATCAAGTGCGGATGAAACTCGACTTACTTGTCACACTTGTACTGGTTACCCTTGGTGAGAATTTCTGGTTTGGTATAGTCACGGAGCGCCTTTTGCACACTCTCGGCACCCCTGATGTCCAAGTTGATATCCAGAAAAGTCTCGAAGGTATTGGATTCATAACCGCACCTCATACATTTAACTTGACTTTGAAAGTAGCCTCCAAAAATCTGATGGATAACAGTTGTTTCCTTGATTCGGTTATCCAGTTTGCTATAGTGACGATAGACATGTGTGTGGTCAACGACTCCGCCTGATTTGGTGGGTTTCGTTGCACGCAGTTTCGAACGCGGGTTTTTTTATTAGACATCAGACATAGTTCACTTACCTATCGTATCCAACTAAACAGCTCTTTTGGAGAGCATCGATTAGGTATCTAGCAAACTCGTGAGAGTCCTCCTGGCGCCCGATCCTGAACTGCTTCCCGATATCTATCAACGAGTCATTTAGGCAGCAAAAGTCAGTGATGTGGAACCAAAAATAGGGTTGTGGATGAAACCACGGACATCCTCTCTGTTCAGACAGATGTAGTGCCACTTACTCCGGAGACGTCCTACAATGACCTTTGGTGCGATAGCCTCGTTCATGGAGTGTGAAAAGCAACGTGCGACATGCTTCTCCAGCAAGCACATCATGCAAAAGTTGGTCGTCTTGCCTTTTGGATGCAGGTGATGGGATTGAAGAGGTACGGGTCAGTGACAGGTACCAGGGAGCGTTGCACAAATTTCAAGGAGCGCTGCATGCCAAAATAACAGGTGGCAGTCTGTGCATGACCGAACGCGCAATGCTTACAGGAACTGCTGTGCTGGTTTGAGAGTAAATAATTGGCCAAGGGGGCGGTGTAGGTCAGACACTGCAGGACAGAGTTCAAAAAGCAGGTGTTTCCGAGGTTGCTCAGCCCTGGGCCGATGGGACGGGGCTGTGGCCAGGCCAACTGGACCTTCTCCTTGCTGAAGAGGACCTTTGCAGGGAGTCTGAAGCCATTGGGATCCTCCGTGACAACGCCGGAGGCCGAGTTAGCCGAATTGCCAGAGTAGAGGGCAGAGGGCACAGAGCTGGGCGAAGATACTGAGCCGTTCACAGGTCCATCTGATGGGGTGTTGATAGGTCTGTATTTCTTTTTGAGGCGCTCCTGCTTGAGGTCGAGGCGGGTTGATTCCTTGAAGTGGATGCGACGAGCATGGAATGCCTGGTTGCTCTTTCTCATGAGCTGAGAATCAACCGTCAGCGCCACCATATCTATTGTTGTACTGCGGAGGAAAGAAGGGTGGTAGATGTATTGCCCCGGCTGAGAGGACAAGCTAGTTGAAAGAATGCGGTGCCGGGGGCAGATGAGAGCGAGAGGGAGGACAGGGACAAGAAAAACAACAAGAGAGAGAAAAAAAAAAAAAAGAAACAAAAACATGTCCACGCCGTGACTGGGTTCTTTTGTTTAAAAGCGGCGTTTCCAACAGTCGCACTCAAACGGGGCTGTCCGTCACAGTTGCGTCGCCAAACACATCCACGCTCTCGTTCAGCACTCCCATCTCCATGTCAGGAATCAACAACAACAAAGGGCATGAGCCACTGCCTGACATCCCCCTGCCAGTGCTTAACGACCCGAAGCCCGCGCCGGATAAGGATCAGGTCGTATCGGCTTTCAAGGTATAGCACAACGCGTGGCGCAAGTGCCTCCAAACAGCATCCGCGAGAATACAGCGCCCGTGTCGTGTGCAAGCCATTAGAGCAACACCCGGGACTGATAAGCTCATCTCGGTCAATCCGTTTTCGATAGACCTTGGAGCCAACGCGCGACCTCTCAACCATGGCAAAGTCGCCTTGTGCAAAGGAATCCTTTATTGACGGGGCGGCGGTCGGTCTGGGCGTGGGGTTGCTCAAAGCCATGAAGTCTGGTGAGTTTGATGGTTTAGTCTCCATGGCAGACCACGCTTGCTACAGCTGAAGAGCTTTCCAGGTCTTACCTCTGACGGCACATATTTACCTGTATGAATGTAATATGCATATCCCATTCCGCTCGATAGGGGTAGGACGCCCTGCTGCCAACTGGGGCTTTGGAGCGTTTGTCCTGATGACTGTCGGAACATGGCAAGTGTTTGGAAGGATTGATGCTCGACTGACGTTCTCACATTATCTCGAGGTGGCCAGGAGGCTTGCCAATGGATGGAGCGCTGATATATTTTTTTGTGATACATTTCTAACTTTGCAGGGAGTACTGCCACTTCAAGATCCGACAAAAGCGACAGATCATGGCAACTGGCCAGATGCCGGTTGTGAGTACGATCGACGTGGATGCAGCAAAGAGGCGCGAGGCAATTGCGGCGCGGCAACGAGACGTATAAGCAGTTGACCTTGAAGCGACCCGAATAAAAATCAAACTACGCTCTCTGATGAGCAGGATGACCTGGTAGATAATCTGCATATTACGAATCGATATTGTGCGTTGCACACCTCTACGAAAGATTGCCAACTGTAATTTGCCCAAAGGTGTCATTGGATGTTTTGCATGTTATGAGATCATCTGTCAAAGAGCCGTTGGTTGACTCTCCCGCCATTTTTTTTAATTTAGTATTACAGTGTTTTGGGTGAACAACTTCAATTTATGCGGCAGACATCGTGACATGGTCTTCTGATTCATTTTGAGTTGCTCGGATAATGAAAGACATGCAACATGCAGTGCCTCAAAGAGCGAGAAAGAAAAAGAGAAGACAGATACTCTTTATTCTCGTCGTTGCTCAGAGTAGGCTTTGGATGGATCGTACCCGTGTTCGTTGCAATCCCTGGTCGAAAGGATGCATGTGCATGTACAACGCTGTGTCACGGTCTGCCGAGCGTGCATTGTGGATCGGTGTGGCCCCTTTCCCCTCGAATCCTATCCAAAAAAAAAAAAAAAAAAAAAAAAAAAAGTTGGGTGCCTCACAAGGCAAGGACGTAAGGATGCAAGGAGAGGAGATGAATCCAGCGTGTTGCCCACTCATGGATGGATAGACTATGCCTCTTCTTTCAATGCACTCCAGGCTGCTTTATCGGAAGCAATAAAGCACGATAAGGCGAGGACAGAATAGGACAGTGGAGTTGTAGAGCGCAATGTCTCTGTCCTTATTTTTTACCCCTGAAAAGAAAGTAAAATACATCCCAATAAACACCAACGTGGGCACATATCTTTTGGGCTGATGGAATACTGTGCTTCTGCAGGATAGGCGACGAGTGAACGCTGTGCATATTACATTTGTATTAGCATGCACACACACACACACACACACACACACAAACACACCAAAACACACTGGAGGAGAGAGAAGGGAGGGAGCGCAGTGGCAAAAACAATAGCGCCGAGTTTGTCTGTTCACTGCTCAGTGCTCTGTGCCTGTCCGCAGAGCGAGGGCACGGTTCTTTTGTTCCTGTCCATGCCACGCACACGCGGTACATGCACTCTGCTGGTTGTCAATACAGTGCAGTGGTGATCATTAACCACCGCCCACTCCTCCCTCATACTCCTCCCTCATACTCCCCTCTTTGCCTCCCTCCTCTCCCCTCTCCTTTCCCTCCACCATCAACACCGTTGACATTAACATTCTTCATTCTTCCATTCCATTCATTCTGTTCCTCTCCATTCTTCCTGTATAACACTCAACATTCATATTACATTCATATCAAGAGAAAAGAAACCCGCATATACCACTCTTGCTGCTCTTCTTGCCACAACTCTGTAGACACCTATTCCTCCTCCTGCTCGCCCACTCACGCCACCACCCTCCCATCCCTCGCCCACCCACACTGCCACTCCCCTGTCCTTCGCCACCTTGTCTGCACTCCCTCCCCCAAGCCGTCTATCGTCATGGCGTCCGGATCCTCACGGGTCGGCAACATCGTATGACCCCTTTTGCTGCCCCTGAAAACAGAAAGCCCTCAATCATTTATCACTTGCCAGAAACATTGCCACCGCCAATACCCGGCTCCGCTCCCCTCCCCTCCCCCCTCCTCTCGACATATGGAATTGACCCCTTTTCTTCACTCCTTTGTATCCGATCCAGCTGCTCGGCAACTGCATAGGCAAGGGTGCCTTTGGTTCTGTCTGGCGCGGATTGAATCTCGACACAGCAACAACCGTTGCTGTCAAACAAATAAACCTCTCCGACATTCCTCCAGCAGAGCTTGACAATATCATGGTAAGCAACGGTCTCTGAACGTCGTCATCTACCCACCATGCTCGCACTCGACCGCACTAACGATCCATCTGTTTTCGGTCTTCCTCTCGCGTCTTTTGCCATGTTTCCTCTCAAATAGATGGAAATCGACCTGCTGAAAAAATTGAATGTAAGTTCTCTCGAAGCGTGAATCGTCTATAGCCGTACGCGTTGATGCGTCAGTGACCTCTGACCTTTCCTCGGTCGCCCTGCTGTTCAATTAATGCTAGCATGCAAACATTGTCAAGTACCTTGGATTCGAAAAGACAACCGACTGTCTCAACATCATTCTAGAGTAGGAGCACTCAAAATTGCCACCAATTCTTTACAGCGCTGTGGTATGACTGGTTCATCCTCAAATCTAACATCCACCTGCACTATCTGCCGACTCTATCTTTGTTTCTTTCTTAATCCATACCATGACAGACTGTGCGAGAACGGCTCCTTACGCAGTCTATGTAAAAACTTTGGAAAGCTGCCTGAGCATCTTGGAGCAATGTATATCACGCAAGTCCTGGACGGCCTCGTCTATCTACATGATCAAGGAGTCATCCATCGGGATATTAAAGGAGCCAACATTCTCGCCACCAAGGATGGCCTTGTCAAGCTAGCAGACTTTGGAGTGGCGACGCTCTCCAACGACGTCGGCGATATGTCTGTAGCAGGCACACCTTACTGGAGTAAACATTCAGCCTTGATGCCATTGCAATAGCTAGATTAAGGGAAAGCGAAGCGCAAAAGATACTGCGGAAGTTGACCGCAGTTGTCCCGTTAACTTGATTCAATAGTGGCTCCGGAAATCATCGAACTTTCAGGGGCGACGACTGCTTCGGATATTTGGTAATCCTTAGTCTCCGCTCATGTCATTCGATACTCTGTCTTGACAGAAATACAAATCTAACAAATTGGCATCTTCTGTAACCCGGTTCGATAGGAGCGTGGGGTGTACTGTCATAGAACTTCTTGATGGAGAGCCACCGTATCATGATTTGCCACCCATGGGAGCTCTCTACCGCATTGTACAAGATGACCATCCACCAATCCCAGAGAGTGTTTCAGCCACCGTACGGGACTTTTTGATGCAGTGCTTTCAGAAGGATTGTAACTTGCGAGTGTCTGCAAAGAAGCTTTCGAAGCACGCTTGGATTCAGATGTCAAAGAAAAAAGCATCAGGCAGCCAGAGGAGCCGAGACAAGGCTATTCCAGGCTATGACGAGGCCGTCAGTAGTGTGCAGCAATACAACAAAGCTCTCAATGGGTCATCAATATCACTCAACAGGAACTCAGGCAACATGCGCAGGAATCCCAATGACAAGAGTAAGAGGAAGATATATGAACCTCTCATTCGTCTGACTCTGCACGCAATGCTGACTCTGTACCATTGACTATCAATCCTAGACGGAAAATCATTGGACCACGGCGTCTCCGCTATTCCAGATATCTTCCGCGTTCCAAAGCTACAAGGAAAGGAGATATCCGCGATTCGGTTACAGCAAGAGCGTACAGCATCCCCACCACATTTCCATCTTCCTCTTAGTAATTCAGCGCAGATTGCCGTGGCAAACACGAGCAACTACGAACCTGAGATCTGCACTGATAACTGGGATGACGACTTTGCAGACGGGATCTCATCCTTTCAGCTGGCTGCTCGAGAATTCCTAGACCAGGAAGATGAGATTTCAAAAACCATTCGAGCTGCCCCAAGACTGGCGCAATCACAACCTATTGCATCAGATAACGACATTGACGAGGATGATTTCGAAGTCGACGGCGAGGAACTTCAGTTGAAAATCAAGGTTAAAGCACTCGAGGTATAATTCGGATATTGTTAAGCGCATTCTACTGTCCTCATCGCCAACGCTGACGATAACACGGGCGTTTGTAAATCACAATTGATTGTTGTAGAACAAGAAGAAACAGACAGCCAAGCAGCAAGAGAGCTCACTTAAACCAAGCGGGTCTCTTGCAGCGAGATCCAAGGCCCAGGGACTCCATGTGCCAATTGATTTAGTCCGATCTCGATCAGCGCCTGGTCAACTCGTGCTCTCGCCTCCGCTCGTCACCGATGAGTTTCAAAATTACCGTGAAGAGGAGGAAGACGACTTTTCTGATCTCTTTGAGGATGGTATGCTCATTATTCCGATTCGAACGCTGGCTCGGCGATCCCGTGTATGCATATGTTTACTGATCAGTAGGATTTCTCGCTATTTTAGAGAGCCAAGGCGCAATGTACCAGGATGAGGGCCTTACTTTGCAGACGAGATTGTCAAATCACAGCTGGGTATACTCCATTTTCTTCGATCAAATTGCTTGGTTCTAGGCGGAATTGCTCAAGATTTTGTTCGTCTATTAACAACAATGTTTTAGTTTGGAAATGACGCAGGATCTGATGAAGAAGACCCTTTTGCTGAAGTCGACGAAGGATTCGATGAGATCGGTAAGATAAGCTCCTCCCTCGGAATTTTATGTCGATTCTTTTAGACATGATCATCGGTTGACACGTGGTTTTCACTGTTCTTTAGATCTCGAGGCCAATATTGCAAGAGAAAAGTATGCGAGGATATGCGCCAACATCGCAGAACAGTTCAGGCTTCTGGAGCACCAGCGGACAGAGAAACAGCTGGAAGCTGTGTGCGACCGCCTGGTGGGTGCACTGCAATGTCTTCGTCTGCAATACGGCTGCTACTTAGTGCTGTTTTCAGAGATCGAACACTGTCTCCTAACCTGCTCGTACACGTTCTCAACAGATGGTTCTGCTGTCGGAGCACCCGGACATGCGTGGACCTATGATTGCCAATCATGGCGCCATTCCACTCTTGGACTTGATTGAGAACTGCAACCAGCAGAGTCTGATCCTGAAACTCCTAAACATTCTAAACTTGGTACAGTAACTCAGTATTATGAAGAAGCACAGGGACTACATATTGTCAGACTCTCAATGCAAATCGTCTTGGACTTGTCTGACCCTGGTGCTCTGCGCTGCTTGTTGGCCACTGTGAATTATAGGCGATCCGAAACGACTTTGCACTCCAGGAAAGCCTCTGCTTAGTAGGAGCTATCCCAGTCCTGATCCGGTACACATCAAAGCGATACAGCAAGGAAATCCAGTTGGCGGCAGCGATCTTTATTCAACAGATCTGCCACACCAACTCATTGACGCTGCAGATGTTTATCTCGTGTCGCGGTCTCAGGGTTCTAATTGAATTTTTGCAGGGCAATTATTCAACGCAAAAGGAGCTCGTTTGGATTGCGATCAATGGCATCCACAGCGTTTTCAACTTGCAGGTACGCCAATTGTCAAGATACCCCTTTCTTCTTGAGCTGGACTGTACTTTGAATCTGACGTGCCTGTTTCCATATTGTGTGTGCTCGCTAATGTTGCATCGAACGTCGTGCGTTCAAACAGAGCTTGACTCCTAGAAACGATTTCTGCCGGCTGCTGGCGAAGCAAGGTTTGCTGGATCCACTCTCGGCAACACTCTACAACACCATCCGGGATCCCCAAGGTGGCTCATATACAGAGAAAATCGTTCAGGTCTTGCTAATTTTCTCGCAAGGAGACTCACCGGTGAAGGAGCTCTTGGCCACGCGGCAAATCGTTCACTGTGAGTCCGCTGGATGAATAACTAAACTGCGGACGTACAACTGCATGACAGGCATATTTGGCAGTTTTTAATTGTTTCGTCGAACGCGGGTTTATGTTTATCAACTTAGGTATGCTGAACTCCCTGCAAAGCCTACCAGCGAACTTGTGTGTGATGATGCTAAAGTGCATCAAAAACATCTCCATGAACTCCAATACACTGGACGTGTTACAGAATGCCAGTGCCATCCACACACTTGTGCAGGTCCTTGGCGAACGAACTGGACCCTTTGCCACGGTAATTTTAAAACCCAAATTTTATTCTGGCCATGGCCACGAGCAGCTCAACCCACCGATATTGTGGCAACGATGGAGACAGCTTTCAACTAACATCTCTTCCCTGTGATCACGCTCATTACTACTACTACTATTACTACTCTCTCGAAACCAGGATGTGTGCAATCATGTCCTTACAACATTATTCAACCTCTGCCGAATCAACAAATCGCGCCAAGAAGAAGCAGCTATGGCTGGTATCATCCCTCACCTGCAGCAGATCGCGGAATCCTCGTCACCTCTTAAACAGTTTGCTTTACCAATCTTGTGCGATATGGCGCATGCTGGTCGCGCATGCAGGAATATCCTATGGAACAATGACTGTCTGCCAGTTTATCTTCGGCTTTTCAAGGATCCTTATTGGCAGGTCAATGCAATGGACGCCGTCCTTGTTTGGTATGAATACACTGGAGTATCGCTGTCATGCTTTCTGCTATATACCTTCTGTTGGTACTCACATGTCGCATGTATAATACACTTCTAGGTTGCAAGATGAGACTGCTGATGTGGAACAAGTGCTGCTCCAACCTTCGTCACTGAATCTCTTTGTGCAGGCCTTCTTGACCGCAAAGGCCAACTCGTTTGAAAACATTCTCGAGCCACTTTACAAGATCATCCGTATCTCCCCATCGATTTCCTGTGGTATTGCGGTTCCTGCGCTCTTCCAAAGACTCTTGGACAGGCTTGGCCATCCAAAAGCTGTGGTCCGGTTGAACTTGCTTCGCATCCTCCGCGCCATTTTTGAGGTCCACCCAGAGAGACTGCAGCTTGTGGCTCGATATGGTATCGCAGCCGTTGTGGTCAAGATTGCGGAAGGTGATTCGGCCGTGTTGGTCAAGGAGTTGGCCAAAGAGATTCTCGATGTTTTTGAGGAGAGTGACTCTGAGGTAGCGTTCAGTAGGAAAGAGGACAACGGTCGAGGTAACAGAAAGAGGAGTCAGGCGAATGGATACGATAGCTTTGCTTCCACCAACGATTTCTTTGGACTGCGGCCGCCAAAGTCTATGATCCAGGAAGATCTAGTTCAAGGCGAAAGAGGGATACATCAGTATGACGAAGTGACGTACATGCAGCATCGTGTGCCTGCAGGAATATTCGAGGACAGGAATCCAGACCATCACCATGACACTGAGGACTTGTTGCAAAAAGAAGTGGACGACCTGGATATCAAGTCGACTGTTAGAGATCCTAGGAGGCCGTCGCATCAGCGTGAGTTTGGACTGGAAGGAAATGGTGAGGGGTCCTCAGCATCGAGTGTAGGTCAGCTACGACATCGACTAGTATTGAACCGGATAGAGAGCGATGAGGAGAGTAGCAGTGGCTCTGAGGAGGAGGAGTTTGTGACGAGTCGGGGGTGGATCGACGATGAGCAGAATGGACCCACAAAAAATGGCCTCGTCAGTGAGAGGGATGAGAATGAAGACAGCGATCATCATACAGTGAGGTTTTCTCGAAGTCTTGGTCACCAAAAGAGCAAAAGTCTTGGCGAGATCCTGGACGAAGACATTGAAAACAGCCATCGTTTGCTTGAGAGTGTGCATGCTGGGGATATGTCTGAAAGCATGATTCTCCGGAGTGGACTTCCCAAAATCCGTTTGGAGCTGCTGGATATCGATCGTTTTCCAGCGTGGAACCGAAAGGATCTGGAGGCAGAGTATGGAAGTGATGACGATGGTGACGATGACGGTGATGATCAGGGTGAGAAAGCTGAAGCCATCCAGAGATCCTGGCCAAAGGAGCGAGAGGAGAGAACGCTCAGCCCCAGTGAAACAGGCCATGGAGAGACTTCGGCAGAGGGGCTGACTAAGATTCTAGAAGAGTTTCATGGTACGCGAAGGCGGTCCTCGGTCTCCGACGGCGGCAACACGAAAGCAAGTAGCAGTGGTGATAAATCGAGCGACCCCACGATTCGACTACAGAGAATGCCCTTTGCCTCTATTATTTCCCCATTGACTACAGTATTCGGAAGCCAAATGAGTCCACTATCGCCACTATCGCCACTGGCATCTTTTGCGGGATGGGGCGCGTTCACCTCGGATAAGACCAAGCCACTGCAAGTCGAAGCGGAGGATGCTTCCCTGTCGGGTCTCGTTCTTACGCAGCGGCAAGAATATGATTCAACACTCAATTTTAGTGACGACGACGACGATGGCGGCGGCGAAAATGATGTTGATGTCAAGACAGCAAGTAATCTTCGCAACAATGCCGGCGGCAACTTTGACCTCAGAAGTAGCATCAGCAGCAGCAGCAGCAGCAGCAGCTACAATGGCAATGACAGAAACACAGGCCAGCGGAGCAATGGTCATCTCGATAGCGCTGATGAAATAACTAACGACAACGATAACGATACCAATGGCAGTGGCGCTAGATGGAGTCGAAGCTCCTCCAGGCGAGAAGGAAGCAGTTATCTGGTTGAAGAGCAGGACATTGACTGGGAGCGCGAAGAAGTACGAAGAGGGTCTGATACCCCACTCAGGACTTCGCCTGTAGCCTTGGTCTCCGCCTCGACCTCATCTTCAACCCCGACGTCGGGCACGACCTTGCGTCGGCGCTCTTCACACCGCAGGGCAGAATGACAATCAGGGCGGATACAGATGGAACGCTTGGATCCCTTGGATGACGATGAAGTAAACAACAAAGTTGTTGCAAGCGACGACGATGTGTTGAACGGAGAGGAGGAAGGGCAGGAGTTCATGGTAATCTCATCCAATGAGGTGGAGAGGTGCAGTAACTGTGTAATCTCTTGAGAAGGGGGGGCTAGTTGGTGAATAAATCCCACGCGCAAAAAATTGTATCCGCACAAATGACACTTTCTTAAAGTCTTTTAAAAAATAAAGAAAAAAAAAAGAGGAGAGTGATTTTGTTATTGTAGCAGTCTATCTATCACGGGTATATATGTAAAAGTCTACCAACGCGAGTTGATGTCCTCCTTCCATGCATGGATGACATCCTTGTCGCCTGTCAGATAGAGCACCATCGCATCATCCACAACTCGAAGCACTACGAAGGAGAGAAAAAAAAAAAAAAAAAAAAAAGGTGTAAGATTTTTCGTTCATTCGACTTATCGTGAACGCATTGTCTACACAGATCATAACAAGAAAAAGAAAAACATACCATCTTGTCCAATCACCTCCGCGGGATGAAGACGCGATTCGAGCTGAAGAACACGACACAGTTCCAAGTTCTTGACTCCTGCATCGCTGTTGGCAGATCCGGACCCAGACCCACCTCCAGCCATCGACGAGCCGCCCACAGAAGCACCCGATCCATTCACAGAAGACCCTGTACTCGAACCGTTAGAGCCACTGTTGCCATTGCTTCCATTATTCCCCCCTGCGGCTTTCCCTGCAAGAGGATTACACTGAATCATGATATCGTTGAAGAGAATGAACAGGAACGACTTTTCAACCGTGTCCTCCGACAAATGATGTACAGTCAAGTCGCCGACCAGAGGTACATTCGAATGACTGATGGGGGCCACCTTGTCCACACCCATCGATACATTTCGGGTCACGACCCTAATCAGATGTAACATTCCCTCCCGCACCACTTTACGATGCGGTTGCACCAACGGCGTCTTGTACTGTCCAATGATCCGGTTCTGAACAAGAAGCACCTTCTCGTGGTTCTCATACTGTCGCTTCCGTTCATTCATCTCGTCTGCACGCGACGAAATCTTTTCCAACGCCATCGCAATATCCTGATGATCCACATGATCTGCCCAAGTGTTCTCTAATAAATCCTGGAGCAAAAGCTTGTACCGAGGAATACGTTGAACAGGCAACAGCAAATAACCTTGCAGCGCCAATTGAGTATGGTTCGGGTGCTTGGCGCATCGTCTCAAAAACTCCTTCATCTTCTTCTTGTGCTTGGCTTGCGTCAGTTGTGTCTGGAGAACTCGAAGCGCATTGTCGTAATTGTTGATATAAAAGCTGTACATCTTCATGTATGGAACATGTTCTGCAAAAACACGGCCAATTCGATCTTCCACTGCCTTCTTGATCGCGTCCTCTGCAGAAATAGCGACCGGTGGTGCAATCGTCACCGTATCCTCGGCTCCGGGGACGCTGTCGGTAGAGGCGTCTTGTGGTTGGCTGGAGGTTGTAGAAATATCCGACACCTGTCCTGCAGTAGCAGATTCTCCAGGTGAAGAAGCCAAAGAATCAGACGTCGGAATGGGACTCAGAGGACCTACGATGGCCTGTGCAGCAATTGAATCCTGCTTCCGCTGTGCCGCGTCAAAGGCCACCTGATAAGCCTTCTCCAACGCTGGTAAGAAGTGGTCCGCATGGAATGTGTAAATCGCCTGCGCGTTCGAGAAGACGGCCTTGTGATCGCCAGGCGGCATAATCTGAAGTGCCGGTGTCAAGTAGATCTCGACCAACCCCTTTAACCCCTCCACATATGTTCGTTCTGTGCTCAGGATCTCGTCAATAATCCTGCGTCTCCGTGAAGCCTGAGCCTGCAATTTGGCGATTCTAATCTCCTCATCCTTGGCTTGTTTCTCCTGTTGAACGGCTGGATCCTCGGCATTGATATCGTCAGTGCCAACACCAACACCTGTTGCAGTCGATCTTTCAGCATTCCATACGCGTCGCCATGCATAAACCTCCTCCCATTCGGATGAGTCGGGGTCCAAGTCATGCAGATCCTTGAGGTATTGCATTAGTGGCCTCAGTTGCGCAGCACTCTGGCCAAATCGCGGGTCCGCCGGATTCCAATTCCTTGGTTCGTTTCCATCAGTAGAGACTCCACCGATGATAGGCGATGATGGTAGCGGTGTGGTAGGTGAGTGCACGGATGATAAACGGTGATGCTGTTGCTGTTGTTGAAACTGGTGCGCGATGGCCGCGTCAATTTCAGCAATCTCGGACTCGTTGTCAGTTCCTTGGGTCATTTGGCTTTCAACGCTTATATAACTGTGTCGACCGTCCTTCTCCTTTTTGAAAGAGGTGTCGATTGGCGATGAGAACTGTGCATTTTGGGGAACAATGGGTGATCCATGGGGCAGATGTCCGGTGCTCTTGTTCTGGAAACGGATATCAAAGATACTAGATCCTCTTCCTTGATGGAGAGTCTGGCTGAGATCAGGGGTACTCCCGAGCGACGGACCCAGCTTGGATCCTGATACGCCACTACCGTATCCAGAATCCCGCACAGCAATCTCATTGCCACCATCGGGTTTATCCGTACTGAGAGAAATCGCAGAGCTGTTGCCATCAGTCAAGGTGCCCAGGTCAGTCGAATTGGTTCCCTTTTGGAAGCGATCACGGACCCACTGATTAATACCACTGGCAGTTGCGCGTCGACCTGACGGCCCTCTAACAATACTTGATCCCTTGGAATTCTGCTTCAACTCTGTATCTTGTAGATCCGAGTCGTTGTCGCCCAATTGATCAAATTCATTGCCAATGGAGTGGCGCTTTGTTGTTGTCTCGCTCTTGGATGATGATGACCCCTCTCGCATAGATGATCTACTGCCCTTGCGTATTGACTTCAACAACTTGTTGAATGATAATGGGTGAACAGTGGTGTTGTCAGAATGCATTTCTGTTGCATGAGTGACCGTCGAAGTCGATACAGATCTTTCTCGTCTTGTGCTCGCATTCTCAGCATTTCGAGAGACTGTGACTTGGGCTCCTGAAGATGAAGTGAGCATGTGTGATCCCGATGCTACCGATCCCGAGTCATCCGTCGATGCGCCTTCGTCCTTCTTCTGCAAACCCATCAGCGACATCAAGTCTCCATGCGATCGACGTTTCGTCAATGTAGGTGCGCCGCCTCCCAGACGCCTCGAGGAGTTGGGAGTAATCGACCTCCTCCAGGGCTCGTACACACTCACAACCTTTGCTGGCACTGATCCCACGTTGCTGCTGTTGGGATCCGCATATGGGTCATCACTGAGGAAACTCTGGCGCCCACTGCCTGTCGAGTCCTTATCCTCCACCATGAGTGGCTGAAGCAACTCCAAGAATGGCGACACGAAATTGTTCCCATCCGCCAGCAAGACTGTCAAGGTTGACGAAACCATGCAAAGCGGTGCAGGGAGAGACTTGAGCTGATTATAACGAACATCCAATTGTCGAAGTGCTTTCAGACGTCCGACCATTGGATCTATGTAGGAAGTATGTACCAGTTAGAAAGGATTCAGGTGCCAAGAACTTGAATCAACAGCAGTGTCTCTATATCTTCCAAAAAAAAAACTCACTCAGTAAATAAAACTGATTATTGCGAATATCAAGGACCTCCAAGCGTGCCATCTTTTGAATATTGTCGGGCAATTTCCAGAGTTTGTTGTTGGATAGGTATAATTCCTTCAGTTTCGTCAATAAGCCGATCTCGGGCGGTAAAATTTCCAAATGATTGTCGCACAAATCCAGCACTTGTAAATGGTTCAAGGACGCTAAGCTAGTCATCGGCGAGAGCGTCCTGATTGTGTTGTAGGCGAGACGCAAATGCGTGATGCCTAAGTAGTGAGCATAGAATCAATCAAAGTACTTTGCATGAGTATTCGCGGAGATAAGGGGGTGAATGAAGAGCATGATGAAAACGTACGCGAGAGGGAGAAGGAGAGACAGGGAAGGAGAGAGGGAGAGTGGGAGAGAGAAGAAAACAAAAAAAAACTAGTGTGCACTATCCATGGCACTCCTAGGAATACATACTTGCAGGCAAACTCAAGGGAATCTCCGTCAACTCTCGTTTGCTGAGGTCCAGAACAGAGACGCCTTGTTGGTTAAGATTGATTGTCAGAAGAGCAGAGTACCAATCCGCGTCCGAGACAGCAGAGAGCCGACTCGTCCCAGAGTCCTTGGATTCTCCTAGCAGCTGTTCTTCGTTTTTGATTGAACTAGGAGTAAAGTCTTTGAGGGCGAATAATGGCTCAAACGAAAGCAAATTAGGGCCTACAGTTCCGTAAGGTCTCCTATCCCTCTGTCTCTGAGAAGTGGAGCGCAAGATAGGTAACGTCGTGTCAGAGGTCGAGCCATTATTGGATAGAATCAGGGCTGATGTCAGAGCTGAGGGTACTGCCGGTAAGGTCGCAGATCCCATTGTGGACACCCTCTTTCTTTGTACACTCTTTTCTGGTACAGGCGGGCCATCGAGTTCGTCTCCCAGAGATTTACGCTGGCCGCGCTTGGCAATGTATGGCACATCGCCTTCAGTCGACTGATCTCCTGCAACAGACAGATTGGATCCAGTCACCACACGGTGCGACTTTTGAAGCAGAGAATATTGTTCCTGCAATTGTTTCGAGTGTTGATGAGTGTCATCCATGTCGCTATCGTCATAATCCTCGCTCTCAAAACCAGTGTTGGACGACGTCGCGTCGAACCCGTACAAAAGGTGTCCAGGACCGCCGCTTTGTCTTCGTGGCCTGTAGTCTGGGCCGTATCCAAAGCTTGCATGGCGTGGCCGAGGGGTAAGAGCATCCTGGTCGTGCTCCAAGGTCGATGATCGACTCAACTTTGACTGCCGCTTTGCGCTGTTGACTCTAGCCAGACTTTTCGGCGGTGCAACGGGAGATGACGGAAAGGCACTCGCTGGTCTGATCACTCCTGATGTATGGGAGCCCGAAAGTGTGATTCCAGGTGGTTCTGACATCCAACTCTCACGCTGTAGCCTGTCCCTTGCAGAGGTATCCTTCAAGATAGGTCGAGGCAACAGCTGAAGCATGTTGTGATTTGTTATTGAGCTGATAGAGTGTTCCCGTCGTCGCACTGGCGGCGAGACGTCGCCAGGGAGCTGCTGGTCACTCGATAGCGTAGCGTCTGCACTCCCGTACGAAGATCCGTCCACTGCCGGAAAAGAACCGTCAGTTGCAACGGGTGCAAGAGAGCTACGCCGCATGGCCGTCGCGGTTCCTATCTGTGGTTCGTGCCGAAGCTTGTTCCTTGACTTTGCTGCGCGAGCGCTTTTGGGAGTCAGAGAAGTGCTGTTTGGAGAAGGAGAAGGGAGAGGGCTTGATGGTCGGGAGGTTATCAATGCGGCTGCTTTGAGTTCGCTCAGCGACGGGAAAGACAGGTGATTGCCCTGGGATGTTGATGTTTCGGGATATTGATGGTCCTGCTGTGGTATCAATGCTGGTTTGAAGTCTTCCTGATCTGACCCTATGTCGCTGGGGGTGTGTATTAAGGTGGGTGTTGAGGGCATGCGTGATCGGAAATGAGCGAGAGAGTGTTCTGGCGGTGGAGAGGAGGAGAGGAAGGCTAATTAATGCGAAAAAGATATTTTTGTAATTAATGAAATAAGAGAGAGCGCAAGTCGGAGGGATAAGACGGGATGTTGAAATTGGAAGAGAGGAAGGGAGGATGAGAGGCCGTTGTGGTGCGGGTTGTTGTTGGTACACAGGATTGGTGGCAGAGGGTATTACGGGAAGAGCGAGGGACGAAAGGGAAGAGGGATTGGGAGGGAAGAAAGAAGAAAAGACAGAAGCCAAAGAAGAGGAGAGGACTTTGTTAGAGACGGGCAGACATGCAAAGTGTCGACGTTGTCGTTGTGCTGCGTTCACCTCACGCATTTGGAGTGAAAAAAACCCCTTTGGCCGCGGTCCCCTGCCGATGAGGCCCACATGCACAGCACACCCCCTATTGACCATCCCCAAAGCCCTAACCCACCCTAACCCACCGACCAAGTACATCGAACCTGTCTCACATAACAATCCGAGCAAACTGTGTCGTGACTGGGTGTACGAGGAGAAAAAAAGGGGGGGATACCAAGTGTGTTGGGATTCAAAAGAGATCGTCGAACGTAGGCGTAGCGGGGTTGAGTGTGGCCGCGTCCCAAACGAGGGCTGTGCGGCTAAAGTGAGGGGCAAAGACAAGGGAGCCAAAGAGGGAGAGAGAGAGAGGGAGAGAGAGGGAGAGAGAGGGAGAGAAGCGAACGTTAAGACTCGCACCAATAATGTCTAAACTTGCCCCCAATCCCCGCCCAGCGCAGTTTTTTTTTTATCTCCCGATACCAACCCATTGCTCACCTCGCATGGAAACGAGTCCTTGTAAAAATAAAAAAGAGTGGAAGAGCGAAAGAAATAAAGAAAGAGAGAGAGAGAGACAGAGAGAGAGAGAGAGAGAGAGAGAGAGAGAGAAAGAAGTAGCGCCCTCTCCTGAATCCTTTTCGAGGACCTCCTTGGAATTGTTTGTTCTCTTCTCTTGGGTCCAGCCAATGTATGCCTAAGCGACTCCTTGATTTAGGTTCGAGCTGTTGCATTCACCAGAGAGCACTCATCGCACTTGTTCTCACTGTGCTCAGTTGCTCAGTCCAGTGCCTGCATCCATTTTCATGTTTTTTGTTCCCTCGCTTTTCTTGGATTTGCCTCCAAATCGCTCTTGTGTCAACACCTCTCCTTCACATCACCCCCGTTCCTGCCCCTGGATTTTGTACCACGTTATATTGTCCCAGCCACATGACCTGTGCTCCCTCGGTAGCTCAATGTTCCGTGTGCCTGTGTGTGTACGTGCATGTGTGATTTCAGAAATGAAGTGAATATCCCCACGCTGGCCGTTGCTTGGCTTCTTACCTGATTGAACTCCGTCAAGATCACGGTTAGAGAGCCGCCGCTGCGAATGAATACTGACAGGCTTTCTCGTCTGATTCCCATCCATCGAGAACTCATCCAAGACCATTTCTACCATTGGATCATGTAATAGGTAAAGCGATGTACGAGCCATTGAGGGTGCACCAGCAGAGTTCAGCGTTCGCGTATTTGTTGGAGGTGCAGGGAAGGCAGGGATAACAAGGTCGTGGCTGCTGGGTGATCCAGACGGGGGGAGTGGTTGGCTGCCGGATCGTGATCGCGAACGCAGGATGGACTTTGGTTTGTTCTTTAGAATGGAGACTGGTGGAATGATGGCAGCATGTGGACTGGAGAGAGACCTGGAACGTGTGGGTGTCAAAGGCAACACTGATAGCTGCTGCTGAGGGTCGACGTTGCTCGGGTTGACCGCCTCTGCGACCGCCTCTGCGACCGCGCCTGTTGAGCTGACGTTGCTGCAGACAGACCTGGTTTTTGTGGCACGTTCCTGCATATGACTGGGCGGCCGATAAGAAATTCGAGGAACCGCCTTGGCGTCAGGCCCAAGGCGGGCGACTGATTCGAGGGAAGGGGAAGAGGTCATAGTTGATACTTCCGGCCGTTGATCTACATCTGCAGCTCCAGTAGTGGTGGCACCAGTGCTAGAGCCATTGCCGGATGCCATGGTGTTGGATCTAGATCTGCTACGTCGAGTGGCTGCAGGATGATGCTGAGGATGATCATCATGGTCCTTGCCGTGAATTTTTCTTCCGCGGACGTGATCCTGAACAGGAGTGGAGGTCATGTCAAAGCCAAGTGTTCTAGTTGCAAAATTGGCAGTGGGCACTGGTATTGGCGGCACCGAGGACGCAGAGGCGGATAGCAATGGCGAAGACAGTTGAGGACAAGATGTTGATAGAGCTGGAGGAAAGACTGTCGGGTCATCCCCATCGAGGCCTCGATGGACAAAGGAGCGAGAGGAAGGGCGAGAGGTATTATTCTTGGTGCGGGCACCAGCAGGACGACGACGGCGCCCAGTATTATTATGGCTGGTGGTGTTGGTGTTACTGTCACTATCACTGTCGCTGTTGGCATCACTATTGATGCTGGTGATGTTGTTGTTGGGAACCGAAACTGCAGCAGGCGCGCCATTGGTTACGATGTCCATTGGACCAGGATACAGGAACGAGGTGGGTGAGGAACAGGTGGAAGATGCATTTGAGCTCGACACGGCTGCAACCGTTCTTACAGTCGTGACAACAGTTGTGACGGGGAGGGGAAATCCAAGAGCATCCTTGGGCCCGCTGGAAGAAGAAGATGAGCTGCAGTCGGAGAGATTGAGGTCGCTGTTTTGGGCTCGGAGGCTCAGGGCATTGGAATTGGGCTTTTTCTGGAAGCTCCTCAGGAATCGTGGCAAGCTCATTGTTGCCTGAGCGGATGAAGCTCGTGGGAGGGTGGATGGGAGGGTGGCAATGAGAGAGGGGGAGGGAGAGGCGGAGTAAGAGAGGGGAGAGGGGGAATGATGTGATGTGATGTGATGTGATGGGATGGGATGGGCGATGGGCGATGAGCGATGGGGATCAGGATGTGGGGATGGAGGGAGGTGCTGCTGGACCCTTTGAGCGAGATGGGCATTGGAGAAACGCCCTTTTTACCCCGCACAAACATCCGTTGGGGGGGATTCCACAGAGTTCATCACTCCCCTCCTCTCGTTATTGCATTAGCGGATTCGTCGTTCATATCGCGATGTAACATTTAATTTGCACCAAATTAGACTCGAACAACAACAACAACAACAACAACAATAATAATAACAACACACGGGTGTGAGGCGATGGTTGTTTATTCTTCTGCAGAAACCGGCCTCGGGAGGGCGGTGTCCGGGGGATCCACCGCTGTTGCTCGGCAGACAGGACACTTGTTCGCTCCAGTCGTGAGCCACTAGGAAACCGCAAAGAAGCCATCATCGATCATCAACATCAGCAGCGCAGAACGAGAGAGAGAGAGAGAGAGAGAGAGAGAGAGAGAGAGAGAGAGAGAGAGAGAGAGAGAGAGAACGCAGCAGCGTTAGCGCGTCTGGTCTTGTCCGACGGAGGCTGCATGCAGCCACACATGTTCACATCATCATCGTAAACAAGCCCTGACAAATCACAAATCACAACATCAACGACACGGAAACGAGATCTCTCACCTTATCAATGCATTCCTGATGAAAGCCGTGTTTGCAGCGCAGGGCCCGCATGTCCTCTCCTTCCTCATACTCGCTCATGCATACCAGGCACTTGGATCCATCTCCAAGCATCTCATATCCATCCATCCCTTGAGACGCGTTGTCAAACCGGCCTACATGGAATCCCGCGCTATCGATCGCCTCCTGAGTAGTCGTGATCGGGCGAGCAGGCCCAATCATGTTTGACAGCATCCAGAGGTCGTCATAGTTCAATCCCCCTTCCTCGTCGTCCTCTCCAGCGCCCGCCAGCAGGCTGCTGAGATCTATCCATTCGCAATTATACAGACAAAGATACAAAACACGTTAGTCACACGACAATAAAAGATATATGGACACAGAGAGAGTGGGAAATGAAATAATCATATAACGCCACAAGGCCATCAGCAACACTTACATGCTCCTGATAATGTAAAGACAACCCATGGCGGCCTACGAGTCCGTGCTCTTGGTGTCTCGCCACCCTCCATCAAAGTTGTCTCGGACGACTCTGCATCAGACGCATTTCCGGAGGCTGGGTTGCTCAGGAACATGAGAATCGCATCCGCAAGTTCATCGCGACCCACCCGCGGAGAATCCTCCGACCGCTCGCTGCGAGGCGATCCTTGTCCTGACCCCGCAGACCCACTTCTGGATCGACTCGCTCCAAATGTAGCCAGACCCGCGCCACCCCCAATCTGAATGAAACGAACCATGGTGTGTCGTCGAAGTGGAGGTGACGTGTTTGCTTCACTGCCAGAGCTTCCACTCGGTGAAGACGTGGTGTCTGGAGATGTGCTGTGGACTCTTGGTGCTTCATTGGCGGTGGAATGAATGTCAGAAACGCTCTCAGATACAATGCTAGTGTCGTTTGTTGCACCCAATGCTGGATTCAGTGTACTCGAGCCCTGATCCTCTCGGTCTCCTTCTGCACTGTGGCCTTGCTGGCCTCGGAGACCTCGACTGATTTCAGACAAGATTCGAGTTATAAATGGAAGCTGACTCTCTACAAAGCGCCTTCGGTCCAAGACATCCTCTGACCGCACTCCTTCGTCATGCTGTACTGGGGTGAATCCTCTGTCAATCCCTGACCCTCTGACGGGTTCTCGAGCCGTGACACCGTTCATGGGCTGGAAACCCAATAATCCCCGAAGACTGGGTGAACGAAGACGTCTCCGATGGATCCCTGTACTCCTGCGAACAAACAAATCATCTTCCAGGGCAGCATCTTGACGAGCGCTGCTCGTGCTGCTATCTGCATTCGACACTCCCTCTCCAAGACTCCCTCCGACAGTGCTACTATTGACAGTCTCCAATGAAGTGCTGGATGAATTGCGGGCGGGCAATGCCTCTGCAAAGTCGGGCAATTCTGAAGGACGATTCGCAGCCGCCTCTGCCATGCCCTGTGCTATCTGGCGATGGATCAGATCTTGGACAATTTCCGGTGGTGGGTATCGGCTTGGCCTCGAAGCACGCGGGCGCCTCTCTGCTGCACCCGTCCTTGGTCCTGGCCCTGATCCCGGTCGTTGAGAGGCTAGAATCTCGTGGAAGCCTGTTTGGTCGTCATGCTGCTCAGCGTCGGAACGATATCGTGCGTGCAGGCTATTGGTGTCACTCGACACATTAATTAAGCCTCGAGTGAGAGCCTCGTGCTCAGTCGCTCTGTGCTGGCTATAAACGTCATTTGCAGAGAGACTGTCGTCGTCTTCATCTTCGGAATCTGGTCGGATAGGCAGCAGACTGGATGAAATGGACGTGCCCACCCGTGGATTGGACCGCGCAACAAAAAGACCAGCCTCTAATCGAATACCGTCGCCCAGACTCGTCATATTGGTAGCCCTTGCTCCCAGATTGATCACCTGCCCTGATATGATGTGATCGGTCTGCAGGTCATGCGAGGCGTCAAATGGCAGGGGCAAGGGTTCGGCGTGGGCTGTGTGGGAGGAAAGGATGACATCCTGGTCCACGTCCATGGGCTCTGACGAGAGTTGGCCATGGTGTTGCGATAGACTTTGGCGGACATGTTGCTGATGCAATGGGGCGGTTGTTTGTGATGCTGTGGAGGACGAGGCGGGGATTGCAAGAAGACTCGACGATCGACTTGACGAGGAGCGGAAGCTGCGGATGGACTGCTCGTCATACCTACGCTGCACACGAGATACCCCGCGGGGAGTACGAGCATTTGGCGATGAAGGATAGGATGGAACGCTCGGCAGGGTCTGTGAACGGGTCGGGGTGTGGTGTGGGCGTTCTGGTTGCCTATGGCGAGGATGAAGGCCCGGTTGACGGAGTTCAGGGATGACTTGTATAGCTCTGTTGCTTGCGCTGCTGTTGTCGATGCTACTTCTATTAATGCCACCATTATTGTTGCTATTGTAGCTGGTATAGTTGTTGTTGTTGTTGATGTTGTTGTTGTTGTCACTAATGGTGTTGTTGTTATTGGTGGTGGTGCTGTTGGCACTGGAGGATGTACTGTTGCTGTTTCGAGAAAGCAAGGGATAAAAGGCTGCAAGCAGACGTCTCCTGCGGGTAGTCGAGCGAACGACTCGTGACGGAGCTATTGCAGCCGTGCCTGGAGTCATGGTGCCCGAGGACTGCGCTGGTTGTGTCTGGACCAGTGTCTGTTCCGGCAGCTGCTGCTGCTGCTGAGTCAGCGGTGGTTGGGGTTGCGGCGAGGGCTGGAGCATGTGGTTTTGGACACGAGCAGGGGGCTGCTGAGGATCGTGATGAGGACGGGGCTGAGGGCGGACATGAGTTTGGGAATGGACATGAGATTGCGGGAGAGAATGGGCGGTGTGGGGGGGAGGGGCAGCAATGTCGGAAAGTGGAGCAGGAGGAGGAGGAGAAAGAAGAGGAAGAGGAGGAGGAGGAGGAGAAAGAGGAGAGGGAGGTGGGGCAGCGGGGGCTCCTATTGGCGATGAGCGGGAAAGGGTCAAGGGGGCAGGGTGTGGATGGTGTGGATGGTGTGGATGGTGGGCCTGGTGGCGGTTGTGGGCTTGGCCCTGGGACAGGGACCGGGAACGACGGCTGGCTCTCGATGGGGTGGAGTTGTTCTGGCCCATGATGGGTATGTTGGGTCGGGTGGGTAGGATTGTAGTTGTTGGGCGTAACGAGGGAAGGGCGCTTGGAGGATGCAGTCGAGGTCAAGACGCATGGAGCCCGGGTTTAGGAACGAAGGAACAAAGGACGGAGGGAAGAATGGCAAGAAAAGAAGGACGAGGGATG